>VYXB01001004.1:69078-93059 GCA_013397135.1 Pachyramphus minor
CCTTCCCCTCATCCACCAGGCGAGTCACCTGATCATAAAAGGAGATCAGGTTGGTCAGACAGGATCTGCTTATTTTATGCTTATTTTATGCTTATTTTAAATTGATATAATCTTATTAATTTTAGTGAAGCTAATGTGTGCTTGAAATTAGGTACATATTAAGTGTCTTGAAGATTTAGGAATGTGAACGATTACTGAAGTTGAAACAAAGTTATTTAGGGAATCATAATTCCAAAGATGTTGGAGGTTGAGATCTTAATCATTGATACCAACATTTTTTCTTATGTTTATAATTCTAATATTAGAATGGTACACTGTTGAGTTATTAAACATCTCTATTGGTAATAAATATATGTAAGAAATTAGCATGTCTATGTTTAAAAGATGTTGGATATTTGACTTCCCAGGAAATTTCAAACAAGACATAGGTATGAGTCACTTGCAGTTTCACATTGTAAACTGACATGGAAATAGAACAGAGGAAAATGTGAGGCTTAGTGTATTTGGTATTTTGTGTCTGATAAATTTAAAATCTTTTCCTGATGATTAGATAAGACTAGTATAATATACCTCAGCTGTACTTCAGATACAGTAAGGATTAGAAATTATAGTTCCCTAGAGAAGCAAGGATAAGTATAATTAACTGAAAGTAAGAGATGACAATAATTTACAAATGCTTGCTCTCCTAGTAAAGAGAGTCTTCTTTCCCTATGGAACAGCTCTTTAACTTAATATTTTCATTGACTCGCTTTGCACAAAGTCTGTAGTTGTGTAATGAAGTTCAAGAATTGCAGAAAACTAGGGAGTAATGTTACACTCAGGAGACTGTATTATACTCCGGCAAGGAAATGAGACTGAAAAGTAAAATGTGGCTTCAAGCACTGTCGTTTAAATGAATGGGGGATTCACACCTTGAGTTACTGTGGTAGATTGACCTTGGCTGAATGCCAGACATCCACCAGTTGCATTATCACTTCCCCTTCTCAGCTGGGCAGAGGAGAGAAAATCAGACAGAAAACAATTCATAGGTTGAGGCAAGGCAGTTTACTAAAGTGAAAGGTTACACACACACACAAACAAAATTAAAGCCCAAAGCTTTTATTCTCTAGTCCTTCCATCAGTAAGTGGTGTCCAGCGACTTCCCAGGAAGCAGGGCTTCAGCACGTGTAAGAGTGCCCTGGAAAGCAAATGTGGTAAATAACAAATGCCTTGCCTCTTCCTCCTCCTTTTCTTAGCTTTTATATCTAAGCCAATGTCCTACTGTATGGAATATCCCTTTGGTCAGTTGTGGTCAGCTGTCCTAGTTGTGTCCCCTCCCAACATCTTACACATCCCCAGCTTACTGAGGAGAAGGTAAAGTGTTGGAGAGCAGTGCCAGCTGTGCCAGCACTGCTCAGCAGCAGCCAAAACACTGGTGTATTATCAACATCTTTCTAGATATCAATGCAAAGCACAGCACTGTGAGGGCTGCTATGGAGAAAATGTACTCCATCTGAGCCAGATCCCATACAGTTACACACATACAAAATAAACAATATAAAACAAAACAAAAAACCCAAACAAAACAAAAAAACTACAACAGATCTCTGGGCATGTTAACAATTACTAATGCCCTGACTACAACATAGTTGTGAAAAATGCAAATAATCCTAGGATGTTACTAAAAGCAGAAGTACCATGCCATTTTACAAGTCTGTGACAGCACTGATATGTAGAAAAGAAAAAGAAAAAAAATTGAGTACTAACCAGGTCTGAAGACTGTTAGGAAATCAGTCTAAAAAAACCTGATCTGTTCAGCCCAGGAAAGAGTAATAATCAGAGGAATGTGATGACTGTCCTTAAGTCATTAAAGAGACAAATACTGAAGAAGAAAAGATATTTAAGCTCATGGACAAATGATGACATAAGAGAAATGTCTATAACATAAGCATGAATTAATTCTGTTTGGGAAATAGAGCTTACTAAGATAAGACTTTTTAGAAGGATAAAAATGACCTGGGAACAGATCTGGAAACTACAAAGGTGGTGCTTTTATCTATCCAACAGATTTTCCGCAGCCAGGGACCAGTATAAAAACCACTTTAATTTTTATGTTTCTATGGAATATATGACAATTTCTTTGATGTATTGTTACTGTATCTATTGTTTTCTAGCTTTTTGTTCAATTTCAGCACATCCCACTCTGATGCTGAAAAGTCAATTGTTATGTTCTTCTGTTTCTTTCAAGATATTCCCTACAGTGATATTGTTTTGTTACATATTATTGTACCAGTAATATTTGCAAATTTTAATATTGTTTAAAACCAAATGCATTAATACTTATGCTTAATTGATTTTTTAAGTGGCTGACTGCCCATTGTGATTTGGTAAACAAAATTCTTACAAAGTTATTTTTAGGGGAAAATAGAAAACTGAGAAGAGTTTAATTAAGCTAACAGTGTAGAGACAAAATTGTATAGCAAAAATATCAGACACAAAAGTTATACTACAAAAAAATACTGACTTTTTTTGTCTCCTGAAATAATTAAAAATTTGTTTTCAGAACATGAAAAACATGATTTTTATGAGTCTGACTTTTTTAAGAGCAAAATCTTTTTGTATGATGTGTGTAACATACTAATTTAGTATTACTCCACATAAGTAAAATGTGCTCTGATAGTTCTAGAGTATATTCTTACCTGAAAACATGAATAAATCTACTGTATATTGTAGTACAGTTTGTGATTGTAACTAAGGTTGATTTTTCATAAGCACCAAAATTCACTTCAATTCTTCAGTCTTTCTCAAGATAATTAAAGTGCTGTATTTGTTGTAGTAATATATAAATACAAGTAACTTGGTAACATTGAGAGTGGGACTGATTTTAACATTATGTAGAATTTTATTCTGAAGTTTTGGTTCCTTCAGAAAATATCTCAAGTGTTCAGTGAAAGATTTGACAGTAGATTGACCAATTTATTAGTAACATCCAAAATGGTTTTTTTTTATATACAATCACATCTGGCCTTATAACCATGGCCTTATATATCTGGCCTTATAACCTGTAACACCAGTCTTTTTAAGAAGAAATGTTTGGTTTTTTTCAAAAGTAAAGCTTCATTTTTTATATTTTATTTAAAGTTCTGTAGTAGTTCTAACAGTTATTTGGGCTCAAAACTGAAGCTGTTATCTTGCCCACAATGATGCAACAGTGAGTTCAGAGCAACAGAATATTTTTGTTAAGCCTTACCTAACAGCATTTGTATTTAAGTTCTTGCTGAATTGCAAATATAAACACATCTAGAACACAAATCACCCCTAAATTAAAATGGACCATTTTCTGGGCTGTTATTATGATAATAAGATACCTGATACTTCACTGTTAGCATAAAGCAGGTTTTAACTGTTTCTAGTGTTAACGTATGCCACCCTCTGCAATAATTAGTTACAGCAGTCAAGGAATCAACTTGTTTTCCACTGCCCAGTGAAATTAGTAACAAGGCAATGCCTTCAGAAAGGTTTGGAATTATGACCTGATGCATTTGTTGTATTTCAACAATGTCCTCTAAGTATGTTACTAAGCTTGAAGCCCAGATGACAACTGCAGTTTTTTGTAACTGGTCCTGTCTTCCAATTCTACTGAATCTATTCACTTTTTCGTTACTGATTAAACAAGTCCTTCCATAGAAATATTGTCTTTTGTAAAGGTGGACCTATAAGGACTCTTCTAGAGTTGTTAAATCTATTGACATAACAATAGTTATTTAAAAATAATATTTCATCCTAATATATTTACTTTGAAATAAATTCCACATACAGATCTAGAAGATTTCCAAATCTAGGCAGGTTCCAATTTAGTTTGATTGATCTCCTTCATCTGTAATACAGGATTCTATCATAAAAGAGCATTTGAATAAGTTTGCAGTGGTCTGAGGACAACTCCTGGGATAGGGATTATGTTCAGAATTGTGGTCTAAAAATGTTTTTAGCTGGACTTACAAAGCTCAGAAATAGATTGTGATGGGTTGACCTTGGCTGCACTCCCTCTCTGCAACAGGAAAGGAGAGAAAATAGGAGGAAAAACCTCATGGGGTGAGATAAAGACAAGGAGATCACTTATTTTCATCATGGACAAAACAGGCTTGGCTTGGGGAATGTTAATTTAATTAATTGCTAATTAAAATAGTGTGACATGGTGATAAATGAAGACAAAAGGAAAAAGTAAAAACACTTGTTCTCTCATCTTCCCAGCATCAACTTCAGTTCTTCCCTCCAGAATCCTCTGTCTCCTCACTTTAAGCAGCCCAGAGGTTGTCATCAGTCTATAACATTTCATCTTTGCTGTGCAGCCCTTCTCACACTTCTCCCTGCTCCTGCATGGATCCTCTCCACAGGCTGTCATCCTGCAGCCCTGCTCCTTTGAGGGCCCTTAATGGGCTAGAGTTCCTTCAGGAAACAGCCATCCATTTCAGCAGGTCGAACCCATGGTCCTCCATGGGCTGCGAGGGAATCTCTGCTCTGGTGCCTGGAACATCTCCTTCCTTCCTTCCTTCCTTCTGCTCTGGTCTTGATGCTCACAGGAGTGTTTCTCTTTCCTCCCACTTCACTCCTCGTGCTGCTTGTGTGGTATTTTTCCCTTTCTTAAATACATTTTCCAAGAGGATTACTTACCTCAGCTCATGGGGCTCAACTGTGGCCTGTGGCAGGTGGAACTGGCTGTGTCCGGCACGGGGCAGCCCCGGCCTCTCCTCACAGAGCCCCCCTGCAGCATCTGCTGCTGTCAGCACTGGTGCATCTGCACTCCATGCAGAGAGCTAGAGGTGTTTTGGTTGGGTTTGTTTTAGTCTACACTGAAAAATAGAAATGGCCATGTTCTAAATGGTATTGCAGCTTGAGTGAGCTCCACTGGATACCTGAAAACTGGATACCTGAACTGAAAAATGACAAGTATGGAATGGATGGCTCAAAAAAGAAAAATGAATGTGAATATTTAACCAGAAATGTTGGAATCATTTAAGTTGTTATAATCTATCTGAGTACAGCTTGAACATCTCAGTATGTCTTAGCTTTGAAGCTCAGTTTCAATCAGAAAGACATGGCCTCACTAGATGATTTTCTCTACATGTAACTCCAGCTTTGACCTTTGTAAGTAAAGAATTTTAACAGTAGGAAATGTTTGAAGGTCGTTTTGTGATTTGTACTAATGTTTCCTGGGGACTAAGCAGAGATTATCAAACTCATTTCTCTTTTGACCCAAAGCAGATCTCTTAACCCAGTTCTTTGGTGTCCAAAGACTTTTGCACTAATCCACTAATCCTCCTAGTCTCACAAATTATTGAAAGTCTATTATCTAGAAGCTCAGACTGAAGATCTATTGAAAAGACTGTGACCTCAGGGAAGCCCAGATAGTGACATATTGTTGGAGGAAACATAGTGACAAAGGGTGAGGAAAAGGCTGAGAAACTTAATGCCTTCTTTGTCAGTCTTTAATAGTAAGACCAGTTGTTTTGTGAGTACCAGGCCCCTGAGCAGGGAGACAAGTACAGGGAGGAGAATGAAGCCCACATAGTCAGTGACCTGCCACACCACTTAGAAGGCTCTACAGATGGATCTGGACATGCTGGATTGGTGGGCCAAGGCCAATTGTATGAGGTTCAACAAATCAAGTGCCAGGTCCCATGCAGTGATACAGGCTGAGGGAAGAGTGGCTGAAAAGCTACCCAGTGGAAAAGGACACGGGTGTGCTGGTTGATAGAAGCTAAGCATGAGCCAGCAGTGTGCTCAGGTGGCCAAGAAGACCAGTGCACCCTGGCTTATGTCAACAATAGTGATAGGTCCTTTGTATTTACCAGTTTGAATGTCCTCAACTTTCACTTCTTTTTCATTTTAAATGGATAAATATCTGTGGCCCCCTCAATCCAGTACTAGAAAATGCATAAGAAAATGCCATAGGTTCTTCTGTTTCTTTGCCCTTTGATAATAAACATATCCCTTATCTTTGTCTATAAATGTGCACCTTTAACATCAACACTAGCTTGAAGCATTCTTCAGAACTGCTTGTTTCTAGAAGTAGCTAATGTGAGCTGTAGTGACAGAATGAAGCATATAAAAAACTCCATTATACTTCTAAGATTCTACACATTGTACTTATGTGCATTTTCACTTAGAATAGAGAGTGTGTATACATAACAGTCAGAAAACATATTAATAGAAAAAGCACTATGGACCCTAAGATCAGCTCAGTTAGTTAGAGCATGGTGCTAATAACAGCAAGGTTGTGAGTTATATGCCTGTATGAGCCATTCACTTCCAAGCTGGACTTGATGATCCCTGTGGGTACCTTCCAACTCAGAATATTCTGTGAAATCTGTGAACAATAGCTTGTGACAAGAATTGGAATTATGTGTATGATTGGCTATACATGTGCAATTTTTTTTCTGTGCAACTTAATAGGTGTATTTACTGACATAATGCACACTTGCTGACCCAGATAATTCTGATGAATTATTGGCCCTCTAGGGGGATAAAACCCAAAGTCTTCACTTTCTAAAACTGCAACATATATTCAAGCTATGTATTGCATTCATTCTGCATTCACACCTAAAGAAAACAAAGAAAAAGTTGTGTTGGCAATGATAATGCCAAAATCTATTTTTCATTATTACTTCAAAGAAGAAACAGCTGCAACTGTTCAAGGCTGGATTCACAGAAAAACGTAAGGGACTCTGCCTGTGACACCATCACTGGACAAAAATGACCTGAGCTCCCTCTGCCTACATTAATTCTGATAGTGAAACACTGAAAAAAGATAACACAAATTTGAGCTACCTGCAGACCTAGGAAGGCTTGTCAACTCTTATCTTTTTTTCTCTGGCAGTGCACCATTCAAATGTAATTATTTCACTGCGAAAGTGAATTGGACCTTAACATATATCTCCCACTGATATCAGGTCTTTCATTTACAACAATGTCCAGACATCTGCCCAATTGCCCCTCAGTGTCACAGGTTTAGATTCTTGCTACTATTTTAATCTTGACTTTGTAATGAATTTTGAGAATGAAATCAGTATGTGTCATTTCTATACTATAACTAACATGATATCACCTAGATAGCTTTGCCTTCTCGCATAATGCCAACAAAACATTTAATGTCACAGGGAAGAAGAAGAGTGGTTCAGGGGAAAGTTTGTTTAGTTTTGTCCTAATAGATCACCCTCTTATTGTATTTCATTAATAGATTAAACCAATATTCTCCAAGTTGTTTATTTTTCCCATGATGCTAATTGGCAAATGATCTCCCAGTCTTTATCTTGACTCATAAGTTTTTTCATCCTACTTTCTCTCCCTATTCAATGTAAAAGAAGAGGAATGGGGTGGGTGTCTGGCAGCCAGACAGCCAAGGTCAACCCAACACACAATTATATATTTATCCTGTTGTAGGATGTCAAAATTTAAGGAATTTTGACTATTTTAGACTCAGATACAGGATTTATTTAGCATGGTACTAAAATAACAGTGTGCAGTTTCACATCTGCTTGAAATTACAGGAAAATGCATTTTGTATGTCAAATATATATCTGTAGTCCAAAGCTGTGCTACCAAATAGGTTAAAAATTATTTGTCACAATCAGAAATCTTCACAATTTCTCCCTAAACTACAAAATCTCCCTGTGCCTCACACAAAACTATAAGAATTTTAGCTCCAAGGTTTTATTCCATGTATTTTACCTCTGAAGCTTGGTCTTAGTGCAATGGATGTGTGCTAGCTGTAAGACACCTGCATGGCACAGCTCCCAGACAGAAGTCTCATGAGATTACCTCATGGGGCCTTTTGCTCACAGTCTCCAGCTATGCATCCTAAGCTCTCATTTAAAGAACAATTCCCTGCACAAGAGCTCTTGTGACATATATTATTATTTCTGAAGATATGTGTTTTGGGTTTGGAGGGGTTTTGTTTGGTTGGTTGGTTTATTTGTTTGTTTGTTTATTTTCTGTAGTATATAACAGTTCTTGATTCAGATCTCTCTAATCAAATTGCATAATCTTATCCCTTATTTAATATGATGGGTGATTAAGCAAAACATATGGTTCTCCATAACTATTACAGAGATTTAACTAGCTTTGATTTCCTTTGTTTTCATTTCAGTGTTCCAGTGCCCTCCTCTCATTCACTTAGTTCTTCTGGTTAGTTCTTAAAACTTCGCTTGGGTTATGAGGTGCTGTTCTACAGACGATAAAAAAAAGCAGAGAAGTTTTTCAGCCTTCTTTTTGTCACTCTTCTCTGTCCATATTTGTTTGCACAGCAAGGAAATTAGCTGCTGCCTTTACCTCCAGGAGAGCATTTATATTAATGTGAGACCTTCTGTCTTCTTGAGCTCCTTGACTACAAAGCTAATCACCAAAGCAGGGACATTCCTACTCCTTTGCCCTCTGATTCCTGAGGCATGAGTAGTCAGGATAAACTCTCTGACCCCTTGTGGGAAGCTTTTGCCATAGCCCAGAGTGCTGGCAGGAGTTGTTTAGCTATCTGACATCTCTCTGCTATCCAGATACAAGGATGAGGATGAGAATTCGGACAACTCCAAAATTATGTTGAAAACCCTTTGGCTTAAGCATTGTCCACACAACACTGTCAGCTTTGTTTGAAGAACGGGGGAATTCATGTACTAGAGGACACCTAAGGTCAAAATTTAATTTAACAGAAGATACAGGAGGTACACCTTTTTTTTGTGCCATACCTTCCTTGGATTTGTCCCTCAACACTTGTAGTGCTGTAGTGATTGCAGTGATGGAGCTGTAGCAGTCAGGGGTTTCTGTTCCTTAGCAAAAGAGCAGCAAGCAATACAATTTCCTTGGGTGTCCCAGTAACAGTCACATCCTGATAAAAGTATCATACCATATGTTAGTACTCTAAGATAAAGAGTACTGGAATCAAAATCTTGGTACTTCCCAACTGCACATTGCTCAGTGCTAAGCAACAGAGATAGGTTTTTGCTTTTGTTTTCAGGCACAGGCCACAAAGCTTTAATTCTCATGTTCCTCATGAACCTCATGTTCCTGAACTGGTACTATTACTGTTTAGAAGCACCAATAGGTGCCTGTTTTCAAAAAAGGACCAGCATTCAGACTGGTATGGATTTTTCAGTCACAAGTCATTTTCATGAATGACAAAGAGGCATGGAAATATCAACCAGGTACTTCATATTTCTTCAAGATAAATTGTGATAAGGAAAGATTGAGAGCAGCCCTTCAGAGAAGGACTTGGGTGGACCAGTGGTAAAAAAATTTGACAAGGGCTGGCAATATGCACTCATAGCCCTGAAAGTCAGCTGTATCCTGGGCTGCATAAAAAGACACATGACCAGCAGATCGAGGGAGGAGATTTTCCGCTGCTTCACTCATGAGGCCCTGCACTGAGTTCTACATACAACTCTAGGGTCCTTAGCACAAGAAAGATCTGCAAGAGTTGTTCCACAGGAGGACTACAAAAATGGTCAGAGGGCTGGAATACCTCTTCTATAAAGGCTGAGAGAGTTGAGTTTGTTTAGTCTGGGGAAGAGAAGATTTTGGAGAGCCCTTATTAATACTTAAAGGTGGCTTATAAGAAAAATGTGGAGAGACATTTTCCCAGGACATGTAGGGATAGGACATGAAATAATGGTTTGAAAGTGAAAGAAGGTAGATTTAGATTAGATATTGGGAAGAAAGTATTAACTGGGTGGGTGGTGAGATACTGGAACAGGTTGCCCAGAAAAGCTGTGGATGCCTCACACCTGAAAACATTCAAGGCCAGCTTGGATGGGACTTTGAGCAACCTGATATAGTGAAAAAATCCATGCCCATGACAGGGAGCTTGAACTAGATGATCTTTAAAGATCATATCCAACACAAATATTCTATGATGAGCTCTAAACCTTCTAAGATGCCTGAAGCGTTGCTCCTTTGCTTTATTTTTGTACCAAGTTTATAGGTGACTATAACACTTTTACCTGTCAGCCTGTGTAAAAGGTTCAACTACTCATTCAGTAATTTCTTCCTCAAGTTCATAACTTTTGGATAAGCTACAATACTTCTTTTTTCAGAATGAACTAACCCCTTTTATTGCTTTAAATGTCAGTTTGGAACTTGTGCCACAACTTTATGTTGGAAGAAGACTACAATATTCTAATCAACAAATGGTGTAGAGTGCTGTTTTCTTTAGTATTTGTGGTTTTTATTTTCTCTGCTGCAAATTTCATCTGTTCATCTGCACCAATATTTTTGACATACGAAAAACTATATTTGCACCAGGCAATCAAATCTTCACTCTACTTTTCTGTTCTTCCTGTTTAGGAATTTAATAAAGTCCATTCCAGTTTTTAAAGACCAGCCATAAATCAAGTTTTAAATAGAGTGATATCATACTGAGAAGTGTGAGTTTATTGTATTGATATGGAGCTTTAGTATACTCTGGAGTTACCTGAGATTCACAAAGCAATTAGCCAATAATGTTAAGAAGTTATGGCTAATTTAACTAGTGCTTAATGAAGCCTACTAAAGCTGTCAGGATTGATGAGTCCTGTGAGATTTTGTGCAAGAACACACGTTAAAGTTAGGGTCATTTTTCCAGATTAATCATGACCCTAAATGATAGTGTTTCCTTCTACTGATATAAAAAAGAGGTATTTTCTTCCTTCTAAGATTTTTTAAAGGTATAAGTATGTGTAGTTGCACATTGGATTTTAAGTCTAAGGAAATAGTCTGTGATGGTCATCCATCCTTTTAAAATAGGTTAAGTAGACATCTATTTTTGTATGTCATATTATTGGGACATGTAACAGTTGTGTGTATTATGGTCTTGATATTCTTAATTTTCAATACTTCAATCTCTGCCACTATGTTTCTATTAATATGCTACTATGTTTCACTATTACATTTTACCATTTACTTGAATGAATAGTTTGGATTCAATAAAAATATGAGGTATTGGAATACTACTAAATAAAAAGTATTATAGAGGGGAATTAGCCTCACAAAATATTAAAAGTTAAGAAAAATGATGTCATGTTTTATAGTAGCAGCTTGAAGGTTTTAGTCTAAGGGACAAACACCTTTTGGAATTGGCTTTATTTTTTATTCATGAAATGTTGTGTCCTTTTACAAGCTGTTATGCTTTTCCACACAGCTATGTGACAGCATAGATATCCTTCCTTCGGAAAGCTCAGTACCCCACTGTGTCTAGTTCACTTGCTTCCAAGCTTACAAATTCAGGCAATGCATCAGAGACTATAATAAGAGGTAAAAAAGCTTCCATAAAAAAAATCTATATTCCACTCTCCATGTATACATGCATACTCAGACACAAAGGAGATTTTCCCTAAAAAAAAGACTTCCATCTGGTAGGTATATCTGATGGAATTATGACTCATTTATTTTGGAAATTTGATGAAAAATATATAAAACATTAAAAAGTAACAAAATAAAGAAAAAACAAACCAAACAAATCACCTCCTTTCCTTTCTTCACAAGAATTTAGTAAGTTGTACAGCTAATTACTGGTGCAGAAAAAAATACAGAAAATAAGCAATACTAATTGTTAAAGTACAAATGAAATAAAATTGACTCAAATGTAAACACATAGAAAGTATTGTAGTCATTAATCACATAAAAAATAAACAACACTGTTTGTACAATAGGAAAACAGAGGCGGAATATTCTAAGCCAGTATTTTTTGTTACAAAAGACATGCTAATAAAATAAGAAGCCTCGAAGTAAATTTGGCCTCCCATAGCAAGGACACAGCAACATTGTAAACAATTATTTTCTCCACAAAGGCAAAATACAGGACTTCATGCTATAAAATGATCATATGCAAATTATGAGGACATATTATATTAAACAAATTTATTATTAGGGTTATTACTTTGCATAAGGTACTGGACAAAGGATACAATTTGAAAACATCATTATTTCCTGTTCATAAACTATTTATAAATTATATAACATGATCAGGGCATTTCAGTGTTTATTATATTTTAAATGTTTGTGTAAGGTTTTTTGTGTGTTTGTTTACCAGTGCCTTCCTGTAATTACACAATCAATTAATCCTCTTTCAAGAACTTTTAGGAACATTTTTTGAGCAAGCAATAATGCTTATGTGAGCACTCTCCCATTTAAGGAGGAATTTACACAGAATTCAGAACTGAAGTGTTGAATTTAAATGGCAAACTTTCAGATGTCTTGTCTCAGACCCATGGACAAAAAGCTTATATTTTTATGAAATTAGTTCTGTTCATCACAATTTAATAAATAGTTAGATTCAGATGGGAAATATTTGGATTCCAGAAAATAACTGGAAAAAAATTTTATTTCTTCTAATTAAAAAAAATAAGTGCAGTCATTTTTGTTTTAAATTCCCCTTGTCCACCTCTCCCTTTGTTCTCATACATAAATAAATCCAGCTTTTCTTTTATAATGGTGTCATTAAAACAAACAAACAAACAAACAAACCCCAGACTGACTGTATAACTCCCTGAATAATGAAACACCAGGGTGAACAAGATCTGTAGTATGGGATGCCATCCAGAGGGACTTGGACAAGCTCAAGAAGTGGACCCATGGAAATCTCATGAGGTTTAACAAAATCGAGTGCAAGGTGCTGCACGTAGGTCAGGGCAATCCCCAGTATAAATAAAAGCTGGGAGATGAACAGAGTGAGAGCAGCCCTGCTGAGAAGGACTTGGGTGTGCTGGTGGATGAGAGGCTGGACCTGAGCCAGCAATGTGTGCTTGCAGCCCAGAAAGCCAATTGTATCCTGGGCTGCATCAAAAGAAGTGTGGCCAGCAGGTCGAGGGAGGTGATTCTACCCCTCCAATCTGCTCTTGTGAGACCCCACCTCAAGTACTCTGTCCCGCTCTGGGGTCCCCAGCACAAGAAACAAATGGATTTGTTGGAGAGAGTCCAGAGGTGATTAAAGGGATGAAACAACTGTCCTATGAGGAAAGGTTGAGAGAATTGCTCTGGAGAAGGCTTGAGGGTGACCTAATTGTGATCTCCTAGTACCTGAAGGGAGCCTAGAAGAAAGATGGAGAGGGACTGTTTACTGCATGTAGTGACAGGAGAAGGGGAAATGGCTTCAAACTGAAAGAGAGTAGGTTTAGATTAGGTATTAGGAAGAAATATTTTACAGTGAGAGTGATGAGGCACTGGAACAGGTTGCCC
Source organism: Pachyramphus minor (assembly GCA_013397135.1). NCBI lineage: Eukaryota > Metazoa > Chordata > Aves > Passeriformes > Tyrannidae > Pachyramphus > Pachyramphus minor. The sequence goes on from VYXB01001004.1 coordinate 82,258, forward strand.
AGGGAAGTAAGTGCTTAAGCCAGTTTGGATGGGGTTTGATCAACCTGATCTACTGGAAGGTTTCCCTCTCTACAGCAGGGGAGTTGGTACTAGATGATCTTTAAGGTCCCTTCCAACCCAGGCCATTCTATAATTCGGTAATGACTCTATGATTCTATGAATTTGGATTATCGAGATATGGGAAAATTACTTTTGAATATATTATTAACATTTCTTCCAGGTTACATTTTAAAGTAAGATATTCTGAATTTATCAGTAATTCAAACTTTTCTTTTTGAAAAATGAGTACCAAAAGATTTTAAAAGTTGTTATGTTTCCCAGAAAAAAAAAAAAATACAACCACAAACCCCTCAAGATAAAATACATTTACTAACTATGGTTTCCTCAAAGTTAAGCACATTATCAGTTTCAAATTGACTAAGGAATTGAACTATTCAGTTCTTCAGCCCTATAAAACCTTCTTATTAACATGACCTGATGCAGAAAATTTTACTTTGTCACCTGGAATGTTCAAACCGAATAGAGGAAAACACTATGCTTTAAACATTATGTTTCAATAAGTCCCTAATACTGAAGATCTTGTTTTTTTTAATTAGAAAAACTGTCATACAAGTAATATTATAGATAATATAATGTAGTGTAAATAGAAATGGAAATATGGAAAGATATAGGTAGAAAGGAAATAAAAAGAAAATATGAAGACTTTTAGTTAAAAACACTGAAGCCCAACTGGTAGTTGTTTCAGTGATTTAGGGACAGTTTCTAAGAAGTTCTTATGTGAAAGGCTGAGAATATTTCTAAGAAAACAGGAAATGTTTTTATGTGTCTCTCAGAAATAGATAAAATTTTTTAGTTTCCTTCATGTAAATTTACAAAAATCATAGCTTAACAATTATAAAACTACATTAATTTCAACTATATATTTAATGTCTTATTCATTTCACCTAGAAACTGAAACCACCTATATCGCACAAGAATATGAAAACAAATCAGACAAACTCTTTCTTTTCTGTAATTATATAAATAAAAGTTTTACCATTAATTCCATTTTTGAGCTTAAACACAAAGAAAGAGGTTGAGTTCACATTCCTATTTGTTGAAAGTTTGGGGGCTTTTTTTTTGTGGTTTTGGGTTTGGTTTTTGTGGGGGTTTTTGGTTTGTTTTTTTTTTCTGGCAGTTGAGCTGGTCAACCTTTCAAAATATTGGCCTTTAGATAAGTGAAAGATTTTAGTGTAAATTATTTAGGAGATATTCTAGACATGCTCTACAATTCTGAATTGAAAAATGAGTACCAAGAAATGAGTACAAAGAAATAGCATATTAAAAATATGTACAAAGAAATAGCATATTAAAAATTCCAATGTTTTTACATGCCTAAGAGAAAATAGATATTCCAGCTGTGAAATAGTTACTGTTGAAGTAAAAGAGGTACTTTTTCCAGTAAGAATCGTAATATGTTGTTTGACCTTCCTCTGCAGAAGATTCCTAACACAAACAGCTTTTTACACTGATGACTGGTGACTTTAAAGAAAGATCAAGGAGTACACAGTGTATTCATTTCCTCAGATAAGAAATTCCCAAATACAGACAAGTCAAATTCTGTTGTTTATTGCAGTGAGCAGCTCATGTTTGCTTTTTCTGTAATGGAAAACAAATTAATGCATCACATATCTTTTCTTCTGATAATTATTGCATATGTTCAGAATGTTACCCTTGAATAACTTTCATATTGCACATAACAATTGCAATCTGACAGCTTGTTTAACTGAACACAATTGGAGTTTGGCTGGAAATCTCATTTCTAAATGGCACTGTAATGAGAGATTTGCAGGGCAGACTTTGGGTTGCTTTGCTTTAGGTTTAATCTTGAGATTACTATTGAAGATGAGAATTTCCATACTTCTTAATCACAACTAATGTTCTGAGTAGAGACTTTTATTTTCTTTTCCTGCTTTAGGATTGATATTGGAAGTATGTTTTTTTATGTTCATTGAGAGCAAAATCTGCATAAGTAACTGGCTCTAGAATACAAGACTCATGTTTTTACTTATCCGATAGATTTCCAATGAGCAAATAGCATATTTGTCTGCATAAGACCAGAAAGGAGTTACGTTTTGTAATATAATTTTTTTTAAAAATCAAATTCAGAACAGTTAAATTACTTGAAATTACTGATCGATTGGTCTTTTGTAGGACAAAAATCCCCTCTACCTTATGACCTCTTCTTTCTGTGTAGGAAACTCTTATGTTTTCCACTAAGCTGAGTTGTCTTTCTCAAGGCATTCTACCAAGGTCAATGGATTTTTGCAAGACAACGTTACAACCAGTTCCCTTTATGAGTCAGTCATGATAAATTGTTCCAGGAAAGTGTAAAGAGAAAAGACAGTACAAGAAGTCTTTGTGATCTCTGTTTTCCACTTCACTGTTGAATTACACTACAACAATAACACTAAGTTAAGAAGTAACAGGATACCTGCACTTGGGCTACATCTGCACTCCACATAAGTACAGGACCAAGAATTTAATAATCTTATAAGCACTGGGCATGATTTTTGATAATTCACTTACTTTAGTGATTCAGTCATCTCTCAGCTATGGCAATTGAATTTATATTTGTCTTGTGATTTTGTGTTTTGTTTTTTTTTTTAGCCCGTCATATACTGCAGATCTTCTTTGCTGCTACCTCTTCACATTTTTTTTGAATTTTCATCTTTATATTATGTTATGAGCTAACAAAGACAATGGGATTTTGACATGACCCTGAACAAAATTCAGACATACCAATGGAATTGATGTTACTACTTTTAATGAATCAAATTTCCCTTCTATGAGCAGAGTGGTAAAAGAACTTTAACTACTTTGTGTATTAGTTGTCGCTTAGAGGTTGCTGAATCACTGAGAGCAGCATACGAGGCCTCCTTGGGTCATAGGGTGCTTATTCAACAGGAATAAAGTGCTACTGTGAGATCAGCCAGCTGGTACTATGAAACACAGTAGTGCCTGACACCACAGCAAATTTTGCCATGCATTGGTTCAGAGTCCCTGAAATTAAATCCACTATGGATTACATGGAAGATGAGGCCCTGAGAACCACATTTCTGGAAATCGGGGAAGACTAGTTAATACCAAGTAATAAAATATTTTACAGATTGTCCAGGATTATAATAAAGGCATATTCAGATCTAGCTGATAAATAGCAAATAGCTAATATGTGATTTACTCTCAGATCTGTAGCAGGAGAGTGTCACAGATCCCAAAACATAGTTATATTGCCTGTAAACATCACTCAAATTTTTCTAGAGAGTCTGTAGCCATTTCTGCTCCATGATACTGAACATCTTCCTACTAATAATTCATTCTATAATCATAAGTTACATAAAAATAGAAGTACAATAGAGGGTATAAGTGACATTTAGGAAGTAGAAAATCAATAAACACTGTAGCTATCTAAAAAATTTTAGAATGTGAAACTGTAAAGATGTTGCAAATTTAACTATAAACCTAGTGACCTACTGACGAGAAACTCACTGACTTTATATATCTGTGTCTTATTTTTAGTCTAAGTAGTTAAATTCTATATTATGAACAAGTGACCAGAGAATAAACAATCTAATTCTTTGTGAAAGCATTATTGAAAAGTAAAATAAAAATATTTCCATATTAACATACTGGATTAAATGCATAATATTTATTTCAAGGCACCTCTAGTAAGTGACTCCATGAATGTAACACATTTGTATACATCCAAAGTATAATATCAGCAGTTAGGAAACATTTATTAAATACAGATTCTTTCATGGCATATCTACATAAAATATGAACTAAATTCATTAAACAATTTCCATGAACAATGAAGTTTCAAAAAAGGGTTAAATTTTTAATGTAACACTTCTATTAAAAATTCTGCTACGTGGGATCTTAGATAATAACTAAAGTCTCAAGCCAAAGGTTCAGGTTAAAAAGTTATATTTAACAGCATAAATTACAGAGGAGAGAGCTAAATACACAGTAGAATGAGATAAGATTTTATCTTACTTTGTCTTCTGATCTGGAACAAGTAACCTGAGAGATCAGCTTCTCCTCTTAGGGAAAGTGAAGGTTGGTGTTATGGTTCTTTATGTGGTCCTCATCGCCATATTATTGAGGTATTTCATCTGAAAAAAGGTCAAGGCTTTCCTTTGGCTGGACAAGTTAAAGTTTTTAGTTTGTTTCTCAAGTACAGGAATAATGTCACAATCTCAGAGGCCAAATGTGGCACTTTTCCATCCACAAAAAAAAAGTATTGAAAAGAGATACCTTTCTGAAACCGAACTGAACAATAACCTTTTATTGCTCATATTAAAATAGCAAGATTTTAAACTTCCTTTATTTAACAGAATAAAGATAGTATTATCATTCATTCCTGAGTACTTTGGCTTATATTTCACTTATCTTCTTAGATGTTCTCTGCACTGCTTTCCCAATAAGAAATAAGCATTTTAGGGGGAAGATACTCTCCAATTTTCCCTACAACCTGCACAGAAATTAATTTAACAGAAAAAAAGCAGAGATTGTGAATTGAAAAACCTGTTATTCCATTTCCTGTTGAAAATATTGATTTTTCATTATTGTAAAATCATTTGCAAATGCATTTTTCCTAATTTAGTCAAATTTTTTAACCAAGGGTCTTTGATAGAGTTTTCTGTTAGGAGTGTGAATTTTTGTCTTCCACCACACAGCACAGCTGTGTAACTTTACATTTCCTTCTACTCTCCATATACTTTAAGAAACCTAGTCATTTAAATCATCCATTTTGAATCTTAATCATTTCACTCAAAAACAAAGCTAACAGCATTTTAAAGCTTCAAATTCTTGAAAATCATTATCAATCAACTTCAGTCTCAACCTGCATCGCTTAGTGTATCCTATTAGTTGGCATTACAATAACGAAGAACATTACATATTTATCATGTTTGTAATAAAAAATGTTTAAAACCAAAGGGCTGACAAAATATGACAAATATTTTTTAGGACATATAAAATCTATACCTCTTCATCTATTTGAATGATTTTTGATGGGTCACATGTCCTTAAAAATGTCTAGGGAGGAAAAATCCATAATGCATGTAGGCAATCTATCACAGGTTTTAAAAATAGCTTATGTTTTTCCTAATCTGTAACTAAAGTCTCATTTGATGCAATTTACATCTATTTCTTCTAGTTCCCTTGACTGTGGTTATGCAAGAGTTTATTTTTTATCTTTAGTTTTTGCAACCATATTTTTGTGTATTTGAACAAGGCTATAACCTCCCCCCCAACAAGTCCAAATGTTTTCAGACTGTTCTTTTAAATTACATTTTATAGCCCTGACCCTTACCAGCTGATCCACACATTAGAGACAGAGGATACTCTATAATTTAACATGTTCAGGTAGAGAAGAGCCATTATCTTTACAGATACCACATAACTGTACACCTCAGCATAATCTTTACCTTTTTTTCAGAGCAGCAGTCTTGTTCCACAGTAGTTCACTATAGTTTACATTGTATCATAATCCCAAATCCTACTCGGGGGAATTGTAATCTACTCTCACACCGTTCTCCCAGTTTGTGAAATCATTTTTTCCCATCTAACTGTAGAATTATGCCTTTGACTTCATTAAACACTCTTTCTTTTTTTTCATAACAGTTTTCCAGTTTCTCAAAATGATTGGAATTCCAATCCAGTCCTTCTGCAACTGAAGCTTCCTCCAATGTGGTAATGTATATGAATGCAATAAATATGAAATTTCTGTTCCAACATCCAACTTACCCTCAAGGGTACTGAATAGCATTGAACGGTACTGGATAGAGCCCAGGAGAAGAGAATCTCAGTATGTGCTTCCAGTTTAAAGTGAACCATTGATAATACTTTCTGGATACAATTTTACATCCCTCAATTCTAGAATATTTATGCAATTTGTCAAGGATTAACTATGGGGAATTTTTAAGGGGTTGTCATATAAATCAAATTAACAGTAAAGCTTTATTGGTCTAACCTATTATTTTAATCTGTGTATATTTTCTCTTCCTGTCTGATGGGTTGTGGTTTCGGTTTTGAAATTATGTGCATCTGAATTGAAGAAATTTCTTATTCATATGTGGTATAAGAGTATAAATATATTCCTTTGGTAATACAGAACATTTTTTCATTAAATATCCATATTTCTATAGATTAAATAGGATCTCTTTTATAAAGATTTTGGTAAAAATTAAAAAATCCAATAACTTTTTAAACACATTCTGTTACACTGGATTTACTACATTCAATAAGTAATAAAAAACAAAGCATGTGTTTACACATTTCTCTCACCCCATTACAGGAAATTATATAAATGGCAAAGTAGCTTTTCTGATTTAGGAGCCCAAGTAGCAATAAAAGAAGAACTTTTGGGACCATCTTAACAATTTTAAAGGTTTTGGAAAAAAATATATAATATAAAGTGAGCTATAGAGTAGTGTTCTGTAATAGAAATATCATGTCAGGGTTCTAATTGTATTTGAGTACTACTTACAAAGTACTCATCATGACAAAAAAAAACCCTAAAGCAAATAACAAAACCTTACAATATTGTGTATTTCACCGTGTTACAACACTAGATTAAAATTACTTTAATTATTGTCAAATTTAAATTTTAAAAAGTTATTAATTCAAGAACATATATTACGATATACTTTTATTTTCCTTTCTTTTCTTCTCTTTTCTTGTCACGTGCAAAATAATTTCCACAGTATTTTACTCAAAGAAGAAAATTACAATTGTTTTTGGGTTTTTTTGAGAAAAACATTATTTGAAAATGCCTCGAAGTTTAATCTAAGAAAACAGCAAATTTTAATTTATATAGTATGCAAATTACTCTCACTTCCTTCCTATCAGGAAGGAAGGTTTCAAAGGAAACCTTCTCTCTTGATAGTTATGGCAGATCTGAGAGAAAATATGAGGAAGGAAAGCATCAGTAGGAGCTTCTCTTCATGGTGACCACAGGTCAACAGCCCTAATTCAGCCCAGCTGCGCTGCCAAGAGCACTTCACTCTGTGTTATTACATCCTACACCCAGTGCAACCCTTAGACAGCTTAGTGATTGACAGAACTCAAATCATTAAACAAAATGGGCAGATGTTCTCTATTTATTTTCTGTCTATTTTCATGGATTTGCAATTTTACATATTTTCCATTTTCAATAAATGGTCTTGATTGCAAAGTGTCTTATCCCGTGAAATAGAAAAACAGAAGAGTTAAAAAATATTTCTATAGCTTTAAACAGTTTTGAGCAGTCTTTCAATCACAGAAAACACTGCCAATTGCAACACCATTTAGCAGCATGTATAATATTGTTGGAAGTGCTCAAGGACAGGCTGGATGAGGGACTTGAGCAACATGGACATGTAGGGAAAGATGTCCTATGGTGGTGGTGGTGAGATTGGGCTAGATGAAGTTTAAAGATTTTTCTGACCTAAACCATTCTATGATGCTATGACTCATGACTTTAATATGACATCCCTTCAGGTGCAGCTGTGTATGAATCATGATACACTTTTGGATACTTCCTTCACGCATATTTACGACTAATATTTCCATACTTAAAATACCTAATTTCTTTTGGTTGTCTATGCTGAAACACCTGATAATAGATGTTGAACAGTCCCCCACAAGATGCACACTTACATTATCTGAAAACCATGTTTAACTTCTTGAAAATTTCTTTGGAAGTAAGCACATCTTATCATAGCAGTAGTAAGTATAGTGGCATCTAAAATATCTTGTAGGGAGTCACCCCATGTTTGCTGTCTCCACAGACTGCTATGACTCTGTATCTTCTAGATTCATGACTTAAAAATGATCTGCTGACATATCTTCAGGTCAGGGTATGGTTTTCTCTGGTTTGGAGGACTGCTGGAATCCTAAATAATCTTTGCGATTGTCACTGAAGGAGAAGGAGAGATTCAAGATTTGCACTATCTCCTCAACATACACATGTAGGAACCAATATTTTGCCCCTAACATTATTTTAGCCCAGGAGGACTGCAGTGATCATTTAGAAATTTGATTACTTCCTGTGTTCCGTGCAAAATGTGTTTTCAGAAATATATGTAACGACATAATATACCTTAACTACTTTTACCTCAACCGCCAAAATCCTATTCTTCTGTTTGAATTCTTATTTGCTCTTTCTTGGACAATCTCTGTGTTCTTAAAATGAAATTATAATTTCCATAGGAATTACCAGCCTCTGCATGTCAAAATCAGAGATTTGGAGGTCAGCCTTCACAGGGTGAAAGAAGGTTTAAATGAAACTAACTTATTTTGCAATTATATTCCTTATCAAGCCCCTCCTCCTGGAAAGCACAGTAATGCTGCACAGTCAACTTGCTGAATTCTGCACTCAGAGGTTCTGAAGTCATAGAAAGGAGACCAGAAACTTCCGTAACCTTTTAATGAAGCACAGCAATCAGATTTTATAGTTGTAATATTTGTTTATTGATAGATTAATTTATGTAATTTTTAACCACTAAAGAATGTAGTTTTACAATCCTGAAGCCATGTGTAATCTAAGGTCTATTAAAAAAAAAGCTCTTTTCTGTTTTTCTGTGGTGATTTGAACTTAAATTTCCCAGGAGATGCCCAAGCTGTAGGACCTTCAATGGAACTGATATTTACTCTCTGTACAGCTATCATTGATTGTAAAAAGACCTATTTTTTTTCCTTCCTATAGCACTAAATGATCCTTAGAATTAAAAGAAAAACAAAACAAAGCCAAAACCCAAACTAAACAAACAGGAATATGGCACCTCCCAGACGCCTGTTACATTTACACTATCTGTTATTTTATCTGAACACACTTTAGGTCAGAACTTTGAACAAATGTTTGTACAGTTACCATACCCATTATCTATATTATACCTTTTTTATACCCAGTATTTACCAAATTATTTCATATTTTAAAGAGAAAAACCCCAACAGTTGCAGATAGAGAAGCTGACTGAAAACACAGAAGTGTGTTTTGAACCTCTAGGAGAAAGAATTCCTCTCGAGAATATTGGCTTAGATATTTGGTCTCTGATCTCCAGTTCCTGATCCAAAGTGCAGGTATTTACTATCTATGTGTTGTGACTCACCAGTAGAGCTGTTAACCTACAATGCCCCATATTTAGGNACAGCTTAGTGATTGACAGAACTCAAATCATTAAACAAAATGGGCAGATGTTCTCTATTTATTTTCTGTCTATTTTCATGGATTTGCAATTTTACATATTTTCCATTTTCAATAAATGGTCTTGATTGCAAAGTGTCTTATCCCGTGAAATAGAAAAACAGAAGAGTTAAAAAATATTTCTATAGCTTTAAACAGTTTTGAGCAGTCTTTCAATCACAGAAAACACTGCCAATTGCAACACCATTTAGCAGCATGTATAATATTGTTGGAAGTGCTCAAGGACAGGCTGGATGAGGGACTTGAGCAACATGGACATGTAGGGAAAGATGTCCTATGGTGGTGGTGGTGAGGGGATTGGGCTAGATGAAGTTTAAAGATTTTTCTGACCTAAACCATTCTATGATGCTATGACTCATGACTTTAATATGACATCCCTTCAGGTGCAGCTGTGTATGAATCATGATACATTTTTGGATACTTCCTTCACGCATATTTACGACTAATATTTCCATACTTAAAATACCTAATTTTTGGTTGTCTATGGTTGTCTATGCTGAAACACCTGATAATAGATGTTGAACAGTCCCCCACAAGATGCACATTTACATTATCTGAAATCCATGTTTAACTTCTTGAAAATTTCTTTGGAAGTAAGCACATCTTATCATAGCAGTAGTAAGTATAGTGGCATCTAAAATATCTTGTAGGGAGTCACCCCATGTTTGCTGTCTCCACAGACTGCTATGACTGTATCTTATAGATTCATGACTTAGAAATGATCTTCTGACATATCTTCAGGGTCAGGGTATGGTTTCTTCTGGTTTGGAGGACTGCTGGAATCCTAAATAATCTTTGCGATTGTCACTGAAGGAGAAGGAGAGATTCAAGATTTGCACTATCTCCTCAACATACACATGTAGGAACCAATATTTTGCCCCTAACATTATTTTAGCCCAGGAGGACTGCAGTGATCATTTAGAAATTTGATTACTTCCTGTGTTCCGTGCAAAATGTGTTTTCAGAAATATATGTAACGACATAATATACCTTAACTACTTTTACCTCAACCGCCAAAATCCTATTCTTCTGTTTGAATTCTTATTTGCTCTTTCTTGGACAATCTCTGTGTTCTTAAAATGAAATTATAATTTCCATAGGAATTACCAGCCTCTGCATGTCAAAATCAGAGATTTGGAGGTCAGCCTTCACAGGGTGAAAGAAGGTTTAAATGAAACTAACTTATTTTGCAATTATATTCCTTATCAAGCCCCTCCTCCTGGAAAGCACAGTAATGCTGCACAGTCAACTTGCTGAATTCTGCACTCAGAGGTTCTGAAGTCATAGAAAGGAGACCAGAAACTTCCGTAACCTTTTAATGAAGCACAGCAATCAGATTTTATAGTTGTAATATTTGTTTATTGATAGATTAATTTATGTAATTTTTAACCACTAAAGAATGTAGTTTTACAATCCTGAAGCCATGTGTAATCTAAGGTCTATTAAAAAAAAAGCTCTTTTCTGTTTTTCTGTGGTGATTTGAACTTAAATTTCCCAGGAGATGCCCAAGCTGTAGGACCTTCAATGGAACTGATATTTACTCTCTGTACAGCTATCATTGATTGTAAAAAGA
>VYXB01001004.1:93475-107790 GCA_013397135.1 Pachyramphus minor
CTAAAGAATGTAGTTTTACAATCCTGAAGCCATGTGTAATCTAAGGTCTATTAAAAAAAAAAAAAAGCTCTTTTCTGTTTTTCTGTGGTGATTTGAACTTAAATTTCCCAGGAGATGCCCAAGCTGTAGGACCTTCAATGGAACTGATATTTACTCTCTGTACAGCTATCATTGATTGTAAAAAGACCTATTTTTTTTCCTTCCTATAGCACTAAATGATCCTTAGAATTAAAAGAAAAACAAAACAAAGCCAAAACCCAAACTAAACAAACAGGAATATGGCACCTCCCAGACGCCTGTTACATTTACACTATCTGTTATTTTATCTGAACACACTTTAGGTCAGAACTTTGAACAAATGTTTGTACAGTTACCATACCCATTATCTATATTATACCTTTTTTATACCCAGTATTTACCAAATTATTTCATATTTTAAAGAGAAAAACCCCAACAGTTGCAGATAGAGAAGCTGACTGAAAACACAGAAGTGTGTTTTGAACCTCTAGGAGAAAGAATTCCTCTCGAGAATATTGGCTTAGATATTTGGTCTCTGATCTCCAGTTCCTGATCCAAAGTGCAGGTATTTACTATCTATGTGTTGTGACTCACCAGTAGAGCTGTTAACCTACAATGCCCCATATTTAGGCAATTAAAGCAGAACAAGAAAGTTTCACATTCAAAGAAAATTTTATGAATGAAGGAATAAATGATTTTACAAGTGAACTTTTCGTATACAAAACTGAATTTTTTTCAAAGATAACAGAAAAGCTAGGATAGCTATTCTACAAAAGTAGAATTTGGAGTTATACCATTTCACAGAATAATGGAATGATTATGATTTAAGTTCAATATTTTCTGTTATTATGCATATCTCTGCAGGTTTCTGTTTAAAGTGCAATTCTTTAAAATCTCAAACAATGCATTGCCTTAACTATCTGTCTTCGAATGGGAAGAATAACTTTTGCAGAAGTGAATCTGATGAAAGTAAAAATTATATTAGTGTGATATGACAAGAAAATGCTTCCTGCCTCTATATAATCTAGTAGCAAAACATTTTTATTTTTTATTTCCTCCCCCCCAGCCATTTGTGACTGGCATAGCAATCTTTGTTTGTACTCTACATGTTCTTCAAGCAAATATGATTGTAAATTTAACGTAAATTCTTCCTGCAAAAAATATGAAAGACATAGTAGGGAATTACTTAATCTAAAGCTATGTTGTCTCTCTCTCTCACTGAGGAGAGTCTTACTGAGAACTTGAATCGGCCATGTGCAATTTCTTGCACCTATGCAGAGTGACCCTGTCTTCTGAATCAGCAACAAAGGCTTTGCAATAAGGGAAGAGAGCTGAAAATCAAATATGTGCTTCTCAGTATATTCTGAGTAAACCCTAAGTCTGTGGTTGGTCCTGGTAAAATGAGATTCACCTACTCATTTGGCAAACCTGAACATTTTCCTAATGTGATGGTTAGTTTACTATTTTAATCATTCATTATACTGATTTTTTACTTACCAAGCTTTTTGGTTTATCTGTCTCTTAGCTAACGTGATATTATCCCTGTATCAATAGCAACTTTTTTTTTTTTATTCTTTATCATAATCTTTGCTAGATCATTTACACTTCAGATATTTCCTTTATATTGCAGTTTCTACATTGTTGGAATGGATGTCTGACCCTTTTCCACAGTAGTGGCAAATGTCAAAATCCTAAGCTGTTTGCTGTTTCCAGTTTACTCTTTGACTTTCAATGTGGCACATGTTTTATGGACATTGCCCTCTTGCTTGCCCCTGAATAAAGATCTTCGTATCTTAAGTCACAGTTTCTATAGACACTGCAATTTCAGCAGCATTTTAGATTGCAAGTTTTCTTTAGTCAGAAGCTTCTTTTGTACACTTTGAGATTTTACATGCTGATCTGTCTTTCAAGGCCCTGTTCAATCCATCCCCAAGCTGACTTTTTCTTTTCTTCTTTTCCTTTTTGTTTTTCTGCTTTTGCTTTTTTTTTTCTTTTTCTCTATACAAGCAGATGATTCTATTTTACTGTGATCCTCTTAAAAGTGGTAAATTTTTCTGATGATAAACCCTACTACAAAATTCATCTTTTTCTTCTGGTTTTGTGACTCTTGTTTTCTGTGAGGGTCTTGATGTACATAGCAAGCTGTTTTACTTGTTACCATTGCTATCAGTGGAGGAGGAATTTATTTATATTTTGCTGTATCGGTAACTTAGAAGTATTGCTTCAGTGCCTTCAGTGTAAAGAATGCAGACTAATCCTCATCTGTATTGTCAGAAACATGAGTATTTCCTGAACTGAATGGCTATTTGATTTGGAGAATGAACTGATTTGAAACAATCTAAGTCCGACCCAGAAACATTAGTGCAGTCCTGGAGTCCTGATAGTGATGTCCATTTTACATTGCTGTTTGAAATCAGTTGCCTTGCAGAGCTGTCTCCTGAAAGAAAAGAGAAATTCTAAAGCCACACAAGAAAAATCCTGGTCTATTTATACAGTACTCAGTAGAATATAAAATAGGAATGGAAGGGTTGCTAGTTGGATTAATGCCCAGAAACATGAACTTTTTAATGGGTGGATTACTGTAAGAAAGCAAAATTTCTATGCTGTAGAACAATTGGGTTTTGTTCTTCAGATTCTTTCTTTGTAATAATGTGTGCAAGTACTTGCAAATATAGCATATAAAAATATTTTATATTCATTATTACAGCAACTGTGAATCTTTTGAAGCAAATATATAATTCATCCTTAATTTTTAATTAGGAAGCTACTGTAATTTTTTTTTCCTTAGAAATGTTATACTACAAATTCAATGTATAATCTCTACTTTGGCTTGTAGTTGCCAGAAATAATAATAAAATTAAAAGACTTAACTATCTGTAAAATAACAAACATTTCAAAACATACTAACTTATCTACATGTGCATGTGATAAAATTTTACAAGGAGAAAGATTAAAAATAATCATATGAATGGGGAAGTTACATTGTGTAGTTGAAGCTTTATATGGAAGCAGAACATTTTAGGCTGAACAGAAGGGGCAATAAAGTAATATAAAGTAAGTGCGCCTTTGACCACCTCTTCTTTCTTTCTTTGTTCATATTTTCTTTAGCTGTGCAGCAAACATTGGCAGTCACACCAGTCTAAACTCACACTTGAATGAAGAACAATAACAAGGTGAACTACAACTCCAAGTTAGTTTTGCTAATTTTTTTCCAAGAAGAGGAGTTCAAGTTTATTTCAGATTTATCATGTCACCGTTACATTCACAGGAAAAAATATATGTTTAAAAAAAAGAAGAAAAAGTCAGGATAAAGTGATAAAGTTAAAAAAAAATCATAAAAGAAAAGCTTGAACTTTCATCCATAAAGATCCTAGCTTTAATTCTTTCTCCTTTCTCAGAAGAATTGTCTTACCATGGATTTAGTTTATATATTCTACTAGACAGAAATCTTTAGTCCCATGAAAACATGGCTTCTCTTTGTCTACAGATGTTACTGAGCTGAGGCAGCCAAAAGTCAGCAGAGGTACCTACCCTTGAGAAAAGGAGTTCCAAGTTTCAGTGCAATATTAAATTCAAAATAATACAACATTTAGAATTTAATGTTTACTCTAAAGCTGATTCTTGTATTTTCATATACCTGCAGTCCTTATTAAATGCAGGTAGAATATCACTGCCGTTATTGGTGTTCTGGCCCATTCTGAGGCAAGACGCAGGAATGTCCAGATCTCATTTCAGATGAATAGTAGGGAGAATTGGGTCCACAGAAGAGGTCAGCACAGCTGACTACCTGCCAGGGACCTACAGAGAGACATCTAGTATATACTGAAGAGGACAGAGGGCTAATTTGCATTCTGACCTTCACTAGAGATTATTTCAAGTTTAAAGGAGGTTAAAGAGCGAGAACTAGAACTGCATTGTTAGTCAGTAAATGCAAAGTTGCAGGCTGAAAAGTAAAGCACACGGTGAAAAAAATTGACATATAATAGTAAAAAATAATTTGAAAAGTAAATATTTATTATACGTTGTGGTAGTTAGTTTTCTGTAGGCAATGTCACTACTTTTGAGGTAGGTATTATACATGTATATTATGAGGTATCCCTTATTGTTCAGAATTCCCCAGTAGAGCACAAGAGAAAAAAAGTACTTTTGTAAACATTGGAGGGAGACAAGGGAACAAGAAAACTGGTCTGCCTGATAGTAAGCAGTGTCAAAGATGCATGGAAGTCTTTAATAGCAGTGGGGAAGATCCCTTGGAACAAGAGGAGGAGAATTGACTCTGATTGGGCACCGCCAAGCATCCCCATCCCTGACAGCATTGCCAGCTTGCCTGGGCCAGATCCAGCAGCTCCCCATGGGGCACGGGAGCAGCCTACACCCAGCCAGGCACCGCACCACAGTGGTGGGGGAAGTATCCTCCAGATTCACATGGGGTCATGTGGGGCCATGTTTCCTTGCTGGTGCCTCAGTGAATTTGGAAATTTGTCAGTGTATTTTCTTACCGTCTGGGATTGTCTTTTATTGGTAATGTTGCTAGTGTTAATTCTCTATGTATTAGTTGTCTGCTTGCCAGTAATGTGTCATTTATTACCTCTCTGATCCTGATCTGATTTGAACTGTAAGTTGTAGAGTAAGTTGAACAGTTTTTCTCTATGACAACAGTGAGGTAGCTTCGTGGGTAGTTGTAGGAGCTTAGAGAGGCAGAAGCTGCAGACAAGTTTTTTTTTTAATTTAACCAGGGAGTTATAAATGCTGATATCACAACCATACAGATGTAGAAGTTGACCTTTCATCATTTTGTGACAGATTATGAGTAATAAGTGGGACCACAGAAGTAAACACAGAAGTAATATTATATATAATAAGGGAATAAAAGCCAGATGAGAGGTATAGAGAAGTTAAAGATTTCAAGCTTATGAAAGCTACTCTTTCTAATATTATAGCACTTGAAAGTAAAACTAAAACCACTAAAATGAACATTTTTCAGTTTGACTTTATATTTTCATTCATTAAAAACTGGGTTTTTTCTAACAAGAAAGGATTTAGTTGAAAAATATTTAACTGCCCCCAATATTGTCAGAAAAATTTGTTTGTTAGTGGTTTAACAGTTTTCATGTGTATAGTGAGTTTGCTTTTTCTTTTTTGAGTTTGCCAGCAAAACAAACAAATTCATCAACTTTTCCTCTAAGTTTTAACACTACTGGATAATTGGACATATATCAATTAATCCTACAATCTGGATAGTTAATAGTCCCTGAAATTTATGCTGAAATCGTTCCCAAAGGTTCTTGGATTCCTACACTATATCAGTTTCAATATTCTAGTTTAGGTTTCAACTTAACATATTAAAATCAATTCTCTTATTCTCCGTAGGTGTCCTTTTTGTAACCCACACCAAGGAATATTAAAATTTAGGTCCCAGTAAAGCCATTTTGCTTTAAATCACAGAATTACATTCCTAAATCTAGACTTACTTGAACTTTCCCAAAGATGATTTTCAATTTAGTAAATAGTCTGCTGTTACTTCTATTTGCCTATCAATCATTATGAAAATAAACAGCTGAGGCAAATTATCTCATATGATTCTTTTGTTTGCTTCTGTCGCATCCAAATGTTTAGGGCTCCATTTTATGAGGGACAAATTTTTCTTTGGATCCATTTCTCTATTAATTCATAAAGTAAAGATCCATTAAAAATGTTCTAAACTTCTTTTCAAGATTAGACTATAGCCAAGATTTTTATATTTAAGAGTCACCATCCAGATATCAAATTTATACATAATGCTTCAATTTTTTCACACAGTTATTTGTTGAATTTTGAAGTTGACCACTAGCTTACTTCTTGATTTCAGATCTGTGGCATACACAACAAAGAATTATAGTAAGTAGGATTAGAAAGAGATCTAAGAGCATCTTCCACAGGCTAAAAACCAAACCAAATGAAAAAAAAAGTCAAAGTTCCTCATTATTATTATTTTTAAAAATCATTCCCAGGGAATCCTTGTGTTCAAGTATGCCATGTAAACAAAAAAACAACTCTGTCTTAATTTCTGTACCAGACAGTACATATTCCTCCCCTGATTCCCTCAATGGCAAGAGTTGAATCGTAAGGAGCTGGTAGTGTAAGGGTGCATCCTGCAATCTTTCCATTACTCTGAGTTAATAAATTTTCAGTACATTATACATAATACATAATAAATTTTCAGGCATTATCAGTACTCTAGCACTACAGATTTAAGGCTTGGTTTGAATGGGAGATAGTTCATGCGCTAACTATATTATTTTGAAGTGTGTACAACAAATAATATTAAGTCCTGTTTCAGAGTGATTCTGAACTGGTGTGGTGATCTTCTTTACTTGTAAAAACCTTAGTTCTTTCTTTTTCACAACTGAGCAATATGGTGCTACCTGGGACCATGTAGCATGTGTCGACCATGTGTCAACGGAGAATGTCAGATTTTTCTCTCTCGTGTTTCTTGTTAAGACTTTTTGATCAACTACTTTAGCAAACATTTGCTGACAAAAGGTAAAAATTTAATAAGACATTTTGAGAAACAGTCAAAAATGGAACTTTTTTGAAAAGCTGTAAAACTTCTTCCAAGTAACTTCATTTGAAGCAGTGCTAATCACAGTATCTTTACTTGTAAAATTGAGAACAAGGATTTTTAAATCAAATTATACCTCATTTTATCTTCTTAATTTAATTCCTTTTTCTTTGGGACACCTTTTCTCAAATTCCTAATTATAATTATGGTATTTTCTAACCAGTGAATGATTATAAATCAGTAGATTTCACATATATTTTCTTTCATGTGAAAATGTATTTCTTCCTTCATATCTATGGATGCTGGCTAGGTGTTCAGTTTATATGTTGAAACAGTTAACTACACCAGCAGAGACACTGGAATAAATATCTTTGTAACAACTGACAGGAAAATGAGATAAATATCATCTGGAGATACTGTGAGAAAGAAGATATTTCATAACTTATTTTTTCATTGTCTTATTTTCTGTGTGGTTTGACAAGACTTCAAATTCATTTGCTCATCTGAATATATATAAGAATTTCCTTGACTTATAGAAAGTACAGATTGCTGAACACTAGATATTGTTCAAGTTTGTGATGTACAATTTAATTGTTCATTTTCTGGTACTTTCTTGAAAAGGTTTTGCTGTCAGGAATACTGTCTGTTTCTTTTTATTTGAGAAATTGGATAGTTTATTTTCCAAAGGCAACTAATAGATGAATAGATATGGATTTAGTTCCATAATTTATTATCTATTGCATTGCTGTTATAAAGGATATAAAATTTAGTTGAAAAATTTCCTATGGAATATAGCCCATGAGACCATATTTCCATGGAAAGTGGTAATTTTGTTAGTATATTTTATGTTGTAAAACATGTCTCTGGTAACATCTAAAAACCAGTATTTCATTTTGAATTTTATTTTATGTTATAAATTCCTAAATTAAAACAACAATTGCACTTACAAGAAATATTTGCATCAACCAAAAGTGAATTCAATATCAAAGCTTCAACCAAAATTTAGAATATCAGATATTTCTACAAATCAGGCATTCTGATGTCTGACAATGTAACAGTTTCATTTAAAATTTTCATTTTATTGTTTGAAATGTTTGACCATATTTCTTATGCATCTTGATAAATAGTGTATAAATAATTCATTGATTGTTGAAAGTCACAAAAATCATGTGAATTGTAGCATATTTCCTTGGTAGATACTGAAATGACATCTAGGTCTAACAAACTGATTAGATTTCTCAGTTGAAAGGAGAGACAAAAGAATGTATAATTCTATATCAAAAATCTTGGCCTGCTTTGGTTTATCTCATATTTAAATTCTTTTTGACCTCCAGTCTCAGTTACCTTATGTAACTCTCACATAATTTTTGTAATGATACTATGGTTGAATTGGCTAAAACTGGCCACCTGACATTAATGATATTAATTTTAAAAATAAGTCTTTTAGAAAAAGTTCTGAGGTACATTTTATTATGCATATCATATATTACATATGATACACATGCATTTTATTTTCCTTCCTTTATTACCATTGTAAAAGCTAGCTCTGTAGCCTTATCACTGCAGTGGGTTGTATTTTTCAACTAAGCTTCATAGATTTTCAAAACCCTGATATACTATTGCCTTTATAAAGTATTTATCAATTTTTTGGACTGTTTTCTCGTTCAATTTTGTTCTTTTTTCATTCCTGGTCTTCCTCATCTTTTTCACAAAGAACTGTAACGCCTCCCCTCCAAGACACCTGCAGAATTTGCTGCTACATTTCTAGACTGTGAAGATCAAATGTTCTTATTTATTGGTCTCATCAAACTTTTCAATGTTGTAAATATAATCTGCTCCACAACCTCAGGTTCGCACACACTCTGTCTCAGAAACTTCTGGTTAATGAAGTTCCAGTTTGCAGTACTGTCGGTGCTTCCAGGTGGAAGCTATTCATTACAGCTGCCACCCAAACTATCCATTTCCATCTCTCCTTGCTTCTTAAGTAATTTGCATAGTTCTCTTCCCTTGTTCTAGTGTACCAGCTATAGTTAAGGTCAAGCAGAAGGTGTTTCATCAATATTAATATTTTATATTTCATGGTGATTTATATGTAAAAAAATCAGTCTAAATTTCAGTCAGGTTATATTATTCAGACCAATACCAGAAGTAGGTTCACTTATTGCAATTTTCAAGTTAATATTTAGACATACATTTGTTTATTGCCTATGCCCATCTAGATTTTTTGCCCTCTCTACCCTCTTCATCAAAATAACAAATTAAATACGTGTCTGTTCTGTTCAAGCCCACATATACAATTATCCTATTTTTGCAGTAAGGGAAAGAGATGTGAAAGACATGAGTGATTTTGTTAATGTCTCATAGGATAAAAAATTTCACCAAGGAGTTTGTCATCTGTCACCTTTTATTTTTTATTTGTTTTCTTTTTTCTCAAGGAGCTATACTTAATCTGAAATATGTACACATGAACATCAGAGTAGCCACTTCTGGCAGAGATGTGTCTGCTTCATTTTTTTCCTTAATAGGGACACTTAGTAGGATTACAAAGGAAATCCAACAAAAGAGCAGTAACTGCATCTGTCTACTGCATTTGTCCACAATGACAGCTGAAAATATAGGGACAGTATGCAAGGTAATTTTATTGTCTTTGGGAATATTAGAAATTTTTTATTACATGGTTTTAAAAATGGCTTTATTAAATCAATTTTTAAAATTAAAAAAAAGTCAGCTATGAGAATAACATGCTTTTTAATACTGGATTTTATTCTGGAATATTTATGTTTCCTAACTTCAGGAAAATAAGGATTGCAAAACATCCCCAAAGCACAGAGTTACATGAAAATGGGGAGAGGCATATTACGTGGGTTTGTAATATGTATATATCTATGTATCTTAGGTCACCTTAGAAATATTACACTATTCAAAGCATGAAATTTAATAAATGTTCTGGAAGATACAAAAAATTAAGTAAAACACAAGAAACACAAGAAGTGCCATTTGGAATGAATAATAAGACTTTCTAAAGGAACAGTGTATGAGTGGGGAAAAGATGTAACTGCAAGTTGTTTCAACTAACTGCCAAAGTTTGTCTTTCCATTCCCAAATTCAGAGTTTAACTGCATCCTAAATAACCAAAATCATTAGGTGACAAAAAAGGAGTGGAGTCTTCTAGTACTTGCCAAGGAAAATTAATAAGATGTCTCAGGTATGAAGTTGCACTTAGCTGCACCAAGCAACTGCCATTTTCTCATCTTTGCTTAGTAAATATTTTTTCACAGCATATTGAAATTGCCCTGGAGTTTCCACTGTGAGAACTTATTCTGATCCTTTGGAATTGCTTAAAAATATCAGTCATTAATGTTTGTGGGGCATTAGTCACTCAGAAAAGCTCACATCTACTCTAAATAATTGAGCCTAAAACAAATTAATTAATTTGGTTTTCTAGTGTCAACTCTGGTTGATTTAAGATGCCAGAGCAGATGCCATAGTTATCACTTGGATCCAAAATCACAGCATGAAGTTAACTTCAGTTAACCATATTATGTGGAAAACACTTAGGAGGAAATAGATATCCCAACTGAGTACTCTAACTACTGCAACTGACTCAGTTAGTGATTCGAGTTCCAGATGTAGTTTGTTAAAAGCAAGGTCAGGAAGTAATTCATAGGCTGCATTGTGTGCTATATACTTACTTTACAATCCCAAAACTATATTCTTATGTTCCAGGTGACATACAGTGTAGTTAAAGGCTATAAACAAATTACTATAGATAAGAGCCAAGCAACATTGAGCAATAAAAGTACAAATTAGGTGGATTTAGGTGCATACGTCCAACAGAGAAATCAATAAATACTTCCGAAAAACAGTAAGCAGCATCAGGATGCAGAAGCATTTACATGAAAACTCATTTAAACATCAGAAATTTTGCTATTGTGCGTGCCTTGAAGTCTCGCTGTCTGGGCTGAGTTGAGCATCAGATGCCGAGACCAAGTTAATCAGCCTTGATTTGCCTGAGACAAGATACGTGAGCTTGAGGTAGTACAGTAGTATGGCTTCCTGGCCACAGTTGCTTCAGATCCAGCCAACTCTAATCCGACTGTGATTATTTGCTATGTCAGCACAGTAGGCAAATAGTGAGGTTGAGTTGCAGAGGTATTTCAGTAAGCATCTGTCTTGCTCATTCTATTTCAGTAAGGTGTTAGTGTATTGCATGAGTTTGCAGTTCTATTTTTCTCTTTTCTGTTTTAGATTTTAGTGAAGACTTTTGTGTTCTCCGTAGCCATCTGAATGTGTCAGTCACCATTGGCATTTCCTTCAGGAGTCAGCAGAGACAGGCTTATTTGGAGGAGAGAATGGCAGAAGTAAAACTGCAGTCTGTGCAGCCACAGGAACAGGGGCCAAAATAATCCCCAGTGGAGTCATTGGACAGGAACCATCACCTTGGGAAATAGCTCTCCATCTTGCATTGCTTCATACTGCTATGGGACTTCTGACCTTCCTGACACAGACAGGAAGTCAGTGGTTGTTGTGTGGTCAGCATATATGCATAGCACATTCCTTGAGGAATCAGATTCTCTAGTGAAATGCTACATATGTGAGAAATGCCAGGGAGATGGGGACCTGTCAGTTTCTCCATAAATCCTTACTTACTGTTAAGCCTTTTGACCCACTTTTGTCCTCTGCAGCGGATCTCTGGTGACAACTCTCTTTTAAAGTCATATTAGCCATTTTTAAGGAATAATAGCCATGGATTTCCAGATTTTCCATAAACACTCTTATTTCCCAATCTGTTGCTCAAAGTCTGTGCTGCTGGACTTTTTTTTTTTTTTTCCCCTGCATCTCTATTCACAGCTATACAATATTAGAGCCAGCAAACACACAGCTGTGAGCAGGAAAGGGCAAGACTCTGTTTTGCACTTGGAAATCTGTTCCTGCAATTGCTGTGGCTGCAATTCCAATTTTGTTAGAAACTAAAGATATAGAAAGGCACATCATAACCAAGAAAGCCAGCATGAATCCAAACTTAATAACATTTCTAAACCCATACTCGCTGTGATTCACCTTTCTCAACTCACTCATGAAAACAGTCTAATTAACTCCAGTGTGCCTTAGATAGCTGAACAGAAGACTGAGAAAATTATGATGTACACTTTCCCCTTTCAACTTTTTTCTTTTGACAGTGAAATACTTTGCTGGTACACAGCTCCTTTCACATAAATAATTTGCTTTTCCATATATTGCGATGTATCTTCATGAAGAGTATCATACCAAGCAGAGAAAATAGATTCCCCCATTCCTATCCTTCACAGCAAGTCTGAGAGAAAGGAAGGGGACATTTTTTCTTCTCCTGGCATATGTCTAATGATACATACTAGGTTGTATTTCAGAACTACTACAGTTATTTGCAATCTCTTGGATTCTATTATGCTCTATCTTACTTGCATGGACACTAAATTTAGCTCATTGCTCTGTATAGCTTTCTGAGAAGGGGAAATGGAGAGTTCAGGGAAGCTGGTATCCAGTGACAGGACATGTGGGAGTGCTTCCAAGCTGCATCAAGGGACATTAAGACTGGACATCAGGAAGCATTCCTTTACCAAGAGGATGGTCATTGGAATAGGCTTCCTGGAGAAGGGGTTGATGCCACAAGCTCGTCAGTGTTTAAAAGGCAGTAGGACAATGCCCTTAATAATATGCTTTAACTTTCAGTCAGACCTGATGTGGTCAGACCTGGTGTGGTCAGGCATTTAGTTGAACTAGGCGATTGTTGTAGGTCCCTTCCAACTAAATTATTCTATTTTAAACTATCCTATTCTATTCTGTTCAAAACTTGCAAAGATACAATCTTCAGTTTCTATCAGTAGTTTGTGAATGTTTCTGTAAATGTCTATTTTCTCTAAATGGCATTATAATCCTAAGTGAATCAAGACAACTGGAACCTAAAACCTCTCTATATTATCCTGCATTAATCTTGTACTCTCAAAGTGGAAGCCTTGTAAACTGCAATATTAAGAAAATGCTTCAATATTTTGTTCACATTTTCATGAATGGTAATTGGAATATTTCAAGGAAGTAATTAATCCAAAGAACAGTGAATAGAGGAACATGTCACAAAATTTCTGAACACAATAACTCTTTTGATTCTATCTTAATGTACTCACAAATAAGATAATACCTGTCTGAGTGACACTGGAATTGTTTTGACATCAAAACATATTGCTTAAATTAAAAACGTGCATTCTGCAAATCACTAGAGGGTTGGGAGGCTAAGAAATTCTGATTTAATTATTGGCTTCTTGTCATTTTTTGGAAAAGGATAATAATTTAATTTTGAGCTACAGAATTACTGGCTAGGTATTCGACACTTGTAAATTTATACAAATTAAGGAACTGTGATCATACTCTCAACCCAAACAGTTCCCAAGTTCACTTTAAGAAATTATACGCAACAAATGTATTAGTTATTTGTAGAGCTGAGCAGGAGATATTTTTCTCTTTCTCTGAATAGGTTTTAAACACTTTTTTGTTGTTGACTGTAAGGAAGCCAAGATTTCAGAATTCTTCTGGGAAAAACTCTTCTAAGAAAATTTTCTTAGAATAACTTGACATATACTACACTTCCTAGATTTATGGAAGAGGAAGGGTCCTATTCTGTATGATATTGATTCTTTGACTATCTATTCAAATGAAATACACCTAAATAGATCTAATAGAAGAGCTTCGGAAAATGGAGCAATATTAGTGAATTATTTGAAAACTTAAGCGGCACTTGTGAAACTCTTATCCAGTCCTGTCCTGGGGGCCAGGATCACTTTATCACTATGTAGGTATAACCAAAACTGTGTATTCTACACCCTCTATGTAATTTCTGATGGACTGTTAATAAATGGACTGTTTGAAGCAGCTGCCTAGGGCACACCCGACACCTCAGGCTACAAGCTGGTCAGGGGAGTGTTTCTTTGTCTTCACAACAATGACTCCATTGAGATAATTCCCCTCCTGGAAGGCATTAGCACCTTTGCACCCAACCTGAGGGGTCATCTCTTGTCATCATCATGGCTAGACTTCGTGAACAAAGATCTGAGAAGGACTCTGCCCTCGCTTGCTACAAGTGCCCCAATGGCTAAAAAGACCAATGCACGATAGACAAGTCCGGTTGCAAAAGGCACAGCAGAATGACTCCTCAGGTGGTACCAACAAGACACAGTTCTTTCTGCATTGTCTTTTCTTCTGGAGAGTGATCCTGCGTGTGTTCTCAAAGGTGGCATCAGCGTTATAGGTAGTTTGACTCCAGGCCTCCCGGTTGGAAGCCAGAGTGGACCAGTGATGATGATCAATATGGCCCAGGCTGAGATGTTGTTTCAGGGAGTCCTTGTATCTCCTCTTTGGGTCTCCTCTCTTGTGGCAGCCAGTGGCAAGAAGTTCACCATAGAGCATGATCTTAGGGAGGCGGTGGTCCTTCATCCTGGAGACGTGCCCTGCACAGTGCAGCTGTGTTCTCAGCAGCATGGCCTCGATACTTGTGACTGCAGCCTGTTCAAGAACAGACGTATTGGTCATATAATCCATCCAGTGGATGTTTAGGATTGTACGGAGACAGCTTGATGGAAACGTTCTAAGAGTTGTAAGTGGTGGTGGTAAATGACCCAGGATTCAGATCCATGTAAAAGAGTAGACAGTACAGTGGCTCTGTAAATGCTGATCTTTTTACTCTTCTTCAGGCGTTTGTTTAGCCAAACTCTTTCATGGAGTCTAT
>VYXB01001005.1:1954-128919 GCA_013397135.1 Pachyramphus minor
GGAGAACATGGAAGGAAGGAGGGGTGGGGGGAAGGTGTTTTTAAACTGGTTTATTTATCATTCTTTGGCTCATATCCTGTTAGTAATAAATTTAAGTGATAGTTAGTAATAAATTTAAGTGATATGCCCCTTTTAGGTAATCAGTAAGTGACCTCTCCCAGCTGTTAACTCATGAATCCTTAGCTGTTTTTTTTTTAATCTCTGTCCAGTTGCAGAGGGAGAGGGAAAGAGTGGCTTTAGTGGGTACCTGGCATCTGGTCCATTTTTTTCCTCATTTGACTGAAAAAATAATTAATTTGTAAAACACTGTAGTCCCAAAATTCTGTTAAAGAAATGGAGATGCTAAATTTTCTATATATTTATAGGTCTACTTATAGTGATTCATGGTCACATTCTCAGATCTGGGAATTGATTTAGGCAGCAGTTTCAGTGAAAGATCCTCTAACATGTTGACAGAGATCTCCAGTAAGACAGTTTTCTTTATCAGTGTCAAAGCAGGTTGGCTACTTATGATCTTTTATGTGTGTGTGTGTGTGTATATACATATATATAAAAATAAATTATTATATGTATAATATTATCTACACAAGTCAGAATTCTATCAATTTCTGGTTCAGCAAGAAAGAGTTCATCTGGAAACTGATTTTATTTAACAACAAGGTCTAAAACACATCTACTAAAGTAAGGTAATGTCATAGGACAGTTGAAACATTTTAAAAGAAACCATGTAGGCAGTTTTTATGAATTTAATAATATCTTTAAGGCTAGACTGTAGTGGCTAAATGGGTTGAACTTGGCTGGATGCTAGGGCCCATCAAGCTTCTCTTTTCACTTCACCTCCTCAGCTGGACATAGCGAAAAATACAAGTGGCTCATTAGTCAAGATTAGGACAGCAAGGGATCATTCAGCAATTACTATTATGGGCAAAACAACTTGAGGAAATTAAATTTATTACTAACCAAAAGTTAGAGTAGGGTAATGAGAAATTAAACCAAATTTTAAAACACCTTCCTTCTACCCCTCTCTTCTTCCTGGGCTCAACTTAACTCATGATTTCTCTACCTCCTTCTTGCCGCAGAGGGAAAATGGAGGACAGGGACTGGGAGTTGCTGTCAGTTTCTGCTGTGTCTCTGCTGTGTGTCTCTCACAAAGGTAGTTCTCCACAAACTTCTCCATCATGTGAGTTTCCCGTGGGCTGTAGGTTTTCATGAACTGCTCCAGTGTGGATCTCAGTCCTGGGGTACAGTCCTTCAGGAACAGACTGCTTCAGCATGCATCTCCTGTGGGGTCATGAGTCCTGCCAGTAACACTGCTCCAGCCTGCTCTCCAGGGGCTCACAGGTCCTGCCAGGAGCATGCTCCATCATGGGCTCCCCACAGTGTCATAATCTCCTTTGGGTGCATCTACCTGCTCCAGTGTGGGATCCTTCATGGGCTGCAGGTGGATCTCTGCTATACCGTGGACCTCCATGGGCTGCAGAGGGACGGGGAATCTCTCCATGGCCCTCACCACAGGCTGCAGGGGAATCTCTACTCCAGTGTCTGGAGCACCTCCTCTCCTTCCTTCTTGGCTGACCTTGGAGTCTGCAAGGCTGTTTGTCTCTCGTATTCTCATCCTCTCCTTCAGTTGAAGTTATGCACAAGATTTTTTTCCCTTTCTTAAATACATTATAACAGAGGTGTTACTGCTAAGGTGGATTGGCTCAGTTTTGGCCAGCAGTTCTATCAGACATAGATGAAGTTTCTTGCATATTCTAATAGTTTGATAGCCCCCTCTGCTATCCAAACCATACCACAGTAACCCAATACACCACATATTTCAGAGAAGAATCTTTTCCTTCCATATTTTTAAATGGACAAATAAATACCCTTATTTTTCACTGCAGCTGAACAGCAATGATGTAACATGATGTCCCTGGAAACCTTGAATGTGAGATCTCAGATCGTTACACAGCATTGGACGCCATTCAAAAAGCTGTATAAACATTAAGTTTATATCAACAATATAAGGCCTAAAAAGTTATGTGTCTGATCAGTAGAGAAATATATTCAAGCATTGAATTATGTACTTCCTTTCTATTTATATTCAATGAAATCTAAAATTCACAGTAGTCACCCTGATAATATGTGATCGATCCCGAGGAAACAACTGTAAGTACATAATAAATGATTTGTGAGACCCCTCTCACATCAACTTCCTCAGCTCAGCAAAGGATACATTTTTCTATTCATCTCAGACAGGGATTTAAAATTTAAAATTCCTTCAGAAGCTTGGGTACTTAAGTGATGTTTTTAGATGTGGCAAATGGATCACTGTTTCTCTTAAATACAGTTCAGGGTATACTCTTATACCATATTTTTAGGTGATACTCTTTGTCATATTCATATGCCATACTCTTAGCATTAGTTCAGTTAAGTATTTTGTGATGTTATATTCATTTTATGCTGAATTATTATTATTTTTTCATAGAATCATGGAATGGTTTGGATTGCAAGGGAACATTAAATGTCATCTAGTCCAACCTCCACTCCTTCGTCTTCAACTAGATTGAATTGTTCAAAACTCTGTCCAACCTAATCTTGAATGTTTCAATGTTTTTAATATCTTACATTCTATTTCTCCCTCCAGTTCCCTCATCTTTATGTTAAACATATTGCAAACAATGTAAAAGAAAGGAATAAGGTCTCCATTACTAGTCAGTTCAATTTTTCATTACATAAATAGGATTATTCTTTATTAGGATGAAAAAAAAATAGCTCAAGATTTTCATTAATTGCGAGGAAGAAATATAAATGAGAGTCTGAACATTTTCACACTATGACAAAGCTTATTGCATGTATTTGAGATATTCTAAGAATACTGAGATTTTATCAGGTTGTCTTATCATGTTGCACATTCTCAAAATGTAAGTATCAGCAGCTACCTATTTCATTTCCCTGTAAAAATTCTAAATTTGATTAGTTTCTAATGTTTCCATATATTTTTAAAATGGAAACTGGTTTAGAGATCATGTCTTGGAATATATTGTGAAGTTACTCTGGGAGTGTCTAGAGTCTGGTTTTAATATCACAGATCAATTAAAAACCTGCATATACTTTAATGGCTCCCAAACTAAGGCAAACTTTGACATGTATCAATTGACAAGCTTCATTAACTCAATAATTCCACTATAATAGTAAGTTGTTTAATAAGGATATGGTAATTTCTCTCCACAATCTCATAATAGAATGCTTAGTAATAAGGCACAAATACACTCTGTTGCTACAATTTAGGATGCTTAGTTGTCTTCTTAGTAGTACATAGACATTGATGAAGTATACTGCTGGTCTGGATGCCAAAAAGAGATAAAGGAACTGATTTTATTCATTAACCAATCTATTCTTGTAGTAACAGAGGGAGCAAGGAAAGAGATAGTAAGCCAAGGTGGTTACTAGGATGCTCTTAGGTACCCGACGAGAACATTCGCTGATGAGAATATTTATTTACATATTAAAAATTAAATATTAAATATATTTTATAGTAATCAATTAACAGAGAAACAAATTGTCTGTATGTTGTGTGTGATTGACCAAGCAGATGATCTGCTATCTAAAATGCAAGCTCTGGGGTCCATTCCGGAAAAAAGGAGAAAATAACAAAAAAGTCTTTGTATTTTATATTTTCTTTTGACAATGTATTCTGATATGTAATTATATTAGGTCATTTCTTGACTGCAAGAATATCTATGGCTCTATTTCAATCCAGGCATTCTTAAGTTGCACAGTTAGCTACTTCTGACAGCTGTATTTCCAAAAAAAGAGAATGACTCTCATGTTTTGATTAATGTAAGTACAGTCTTGTGGCAGGTTGAATATGGTTAGCAGTTAAGCACTTACACAGCTACATACCCTCTTTCTCTCAGGTCCTAACTCTGCCCAGCAAGACAGGAGAGAATATATGAAGAGCAAGAGCAAGGGAACTCATGGATCAAAATAATGACAAGGAACCCATTCTTCAATTACTTTCATGGGTCAAAATGGATTTGACTTGGATAATTTAACTTCATTTAAAACATTTAATTACTAATTCAGATATCAGTAAACACCTTTTCTCCCTTCTCTAGACTTAACTTCATTCCAAGCACTCTCACCTCCCCCTGACAGCCTCTACTATACTTGCAACAACCTCAGATTACAATCTGTCCCTCAGGTGAGGTGACAGGCAGTGCAGGAGGTTGGAAAACAGGGCTTTCCTTCTTCTATTCTTTGTTTCTTTCTCTCTTCTTCCCCTGCACCTTCCTTCCTTTTCTTTTTCTCTGCTTCAGCATGAGTCACCAAAGTGCTATAGTCACCTTGGAGGCAAATATGCTGTTCCATGGAGCACCACCTAGTGCTCTGGTCTCTTATTAATCTCTCTTGACATCTTCTACTCTTTCTTACATACATTTTCACAGAACCACTATAAGCTTCTTCAGTCTGTTCCAAGCTGACTCAGCTATGACCTATAGTGGGTCTGCTGTGGACCAAAACCAGCTGTATTCACCGTAGGACAGCACAAGGCCTCTTCTCCCAGAAGCCACCATGCAGCTAGTCTGGCTACCAAAATCCTCTCACAGGCACCAAGTACCACCTTATGGGAATCTTGTATTAAATTACATTCTTCACAATGAGATAAACTTCATAGAATCATAGAATCATTTAGGTTGCAAAAGATCTCCAAGATCATCAAGTCCAACCTTTACAGACCTCCACCTTGAGGTAAGCACCAACTGCCACATTCAGTCAACACCTAGAGGGTTGGTGTTGACCCATTCCCTGGCTAGTCCATTCCAAAGCTTGACAACCCTTTCCATCAAGAAATTCTTTCTGACGTCCAACCTGAATCTCCCCTGGTGCAACCTGAGGTGATTTTCTCATGTCCTGATTTTCTCATGTCCTGATGCCATGACATATCTCATGTCATCATGGGAGCAGACAATGACACACACACTCCCCCTCCCCTGGCTACAACCTCCTTTCAGGCAGTTGTAATCCAATCACAGATCCCTCAGCCACTCCTCATAAGACTTACTCCTTACATCAGCTTCATTGCCCTTCTCTGGACATGCTCCAGCCTCTCCATNTGATTTTCTCATGTCCTGATTTTCTCATGTCCTGATGCCATGACATATCTCATGTCATCATGGGAGCAGACAATGACACACACACTCCCCCTCCCCTGGCTACAACCTCCTTTCAGGCAGTTGTAATCCAATCACAGATCCCTCAGCCACTCCTCATAAGACTTACTCCTTACATCAGCTTCATTGCCCTTCTCTGGACATGCTCCAGCCTCTCCATGTCTTTCTTGCAGTGAGGGGCCCAGAATTGGATGCAGCAGTTGAGGTGCGGCCTTGCCACTGCCAAGAACAGAGGGAAAATCACTTCCCTGGTCCCACTGGTTACCCTATTTCTGATACAAGCCATGATGCCATTGGCCTTCTTGACCACCATGGCATACTGCTGGCTCACGTTCAGTCAGCTGTTGACTCCAGACCTTTTCCATTGGGCTGCTTTCCAGTCATTCTTTCCCCAGCCTGTAGGGTTGCATGGGGGTTTTGTGACCCAACACTGGTTACCCTATTTCTGATACAAGCCATGATGCCATTGGCCTTCTTGACCACCATGGCATACTGCTGGCTCACGTTCAGTCAGCTGTTGACTCCAGACCTTTTCCATTGGGCTGCTTTCCAGCCATTCTTTTCCCAGCCTGTAGGGCTGCATGGGGGTTTTGTGACCCAAGTGTGGGACCTGGTGCTTTGCCTCTTTGAAACTCAAAATGCTTTTGTTAGGTCATTAAAACGTTACATTTTGGTGAGATCATAATTTATAGGAACACAGACAGGGAGGGTGTAAAAAGGTAGGAGGGGAGTAAAAATTACCTTTTAAGGTGGAAATCTAAGATCTTCATCATTTTTGAAAAGTCATGGTGGTCAGGCAAAGTCCCTGGTGACTGGAAAAAGAGAAACATCACCCATTTTTATAAAGGGGAGCAGAGCAAAGAAAGACCCAGGGAAATACAGCCCCATGAGCTTCACCTCTGTGCCTGGGAAGATCATGAGCAGATCTTCCTAGAAGGCATTCTAAGCCATATAAAAGACAAGGGGCTGATTCAAGTCAGCGTCACAGCTTTACTACAGGGAAGTTGTGCCTGGTTAATCAGGTGGCCTTATATGATGAAGTGACAGTAATAATTGACAAAGCAAGACTGACAGATGTCATCTATCCAAAATTCTAAGGCCTCCAATACAGTCTCATATGACATCCTTATATCCAAATTGGAGAGACATGGATTTGATGGATGGACTATACAATGAATAAGGAATTGGCTAGATGGATGCAGCCAGAGGTTTGTCATCAATGGTTCTACGCCCAGATAAAGGTAGGTGATGAGAGCTGTCCCTCAGGACTCTGTCTCAGGACTGGTGCTCTTCAATATCTTCATCAATAACATAGACAGCTAGATCAAGAGCATTGTCAGCAAGTGTGCAGATGGTATGAAGCTGAATGGTGCAGTTGACACCCCAAAAGGGAGAGATGGACCTGGACAAACTTCAGAAGTGGACCCACAGAAACCTCATGAAATTCAACAAGTCCAAGTGCAAGTTGCTGCACCTGGGTCAGGGCAATTCCAGACATGAGTACAGGCTGGGGGAAGAAGTCATTGAGACCAGCCCTTCAGGGAAGGACTTGGGGGTTCTCATGGATGAAAAGCTGGATATGAGTCAACAGCGTGCACTCACAGCCCGGAAGGTCAACCACATCCTGGGCTGATCAAAAGAGGTGCAGCCAGCAGGTGATTCTCCCCCTCAACTCTGCCCTGGAGTACTGCATCCAGGTCTGAGAGCTTCAGCACAAGAAAGACATGGACATGTTAGTGCGGGTCCAGAAGAGGGCCATGAAGATGATCAGAGGGATGGAGCACCTCTCCTATGAAGAAAGGCTGAGAGAGTTGGAGTTGTTCAGGTTGGAGAAGAAAAGGTTTCAGGGAGACCTCATTGTGGCCTTCCAGTACCTTAAAGGGTCTTATAAAAAAGAGGGGGAGGAACTTTTTACTGCGCAGATAGTGACAGGACAAGGGGCAAAGGTTTTAAATTGAAAGAGGGAGGATTTAGATTAGATGTTAGGTGACGAATCATTGGAAGAGGTTGCTCAGGGATGTGGTGGATGGATGACCCATCCCTTGAAATGTTCAAGGCCAGGTTGGATGGGGCTCTGAGCAGCCTGGTCTAGTGAGTGGCATCACTGCTCATGGCAGGTCTGTTGGAACTAGATGATATTTAAGGTCTCTTCCAACCCTAACCATTCTGATTGTATGACTTACCAGTATAAAGTCAGAAATCCATGAGATATCTATTCTATAGCACTTTGCATCCATCTGTCCTAGAGAGTTTAATAAATGTCAATATGAGAGATACTTCTCACAAATAAGAACATAAAGGCACATAAAAAGGAAACAAGAAATAGTAATTACTGGGATAAACCCAGATGTCCAACTCTCATCCTAGAAAACAAACCAGTCAACAAACCAGTTTAGTCACATAATGTCTCTTAGCAGTGAATAAAAAAAAGCAGTTATGCTGAACAATTTTAATGCCTGTTTTACAATGAAATGAATCATGTCCTAGGCTCCATTGACTATATCAACCAAACTTTATTGACTATGAAGTAAGACCTGCATAAAAAGCTCAGCTAGACACATTTAATTCTATACTTAGTGAAACAAATCCCACCTAAATACTTTGAAATCATTATGCAATACATTAAATACTTTTTATCTTTATTCCTCTTAAGGAAAATAAATGAAAGTCAATGGAAAACTTCTCTTGTTTTCTTGAAAGCTTTATATTGTTGTATCTCCTAAGGGACTTTTGATGTATTTTTAGTCAAGTGTTATGATTTGGAAGTTTTTTTCATTTTCACCAGAAAATTAATAACCCAAGAAAACCTAGACAAATAAAAGGTGACAGTACAGCAAGGCAATTCTTGATCTTTCAGTAGTAAATTGGTATATTTTTCACTGGAGCCACTTATGAAACTATTTTATCTTGCCAGATAGTTATAACAACAAATTAATTTTATTATTACTCCTACTTACTTCTCTTTCTATGTGCTTTGCTCCCCTTACGTATTTTCATATATGCAAATATCAGCCTATAATTTCTCTATACACCCTGAAACTAATATGCTGTGATGGAATGCTAATTTAATTGAACTTACTTTCCAGTGGATGTTGAGCTGTCATTTCAACCAAAGTTTCAATAAATCTTGTCTAAATCCTATGCAGTTCCTTAAAGAATAGTCTTTGCAAGCTCAGAAACCTCTTCATTAATTTATTTTGATAGGTTTAGGCTTCACAAGAGAACTCTTTGTAGCAAACAATTGTTCAAATGTAAGTTTTCATGCTAGGGGAAAAAAATGCACCTCAAATATTATGTTCTTTAGTTCAGTGATTCCAAGGACATGAGAGTTATTAAGGGTTGATATGCATCTGGTACTGAGGTAGTTGACTAAATAGAAAGTTTGTATTTTAGAACTAATTCCTATATATGTTATTTGTACCTAGGCCTCTACAAAGCACTTATTAAAAAAACCTCAACCAATTAAACAAACAAACAAAATCCCACAAACAATACTCCTATATTGTATGTTGACAGAAGCATGATTTCTTTAATGAAATTCCCGTTTCTAACAGCGAAACCCAAAACCCCCCTAGGAAGATTTTTCCTGATGCTACTCCATAACAGTCAAGATCCTCTATCCAGGTATTGTTTTCTTGGACTTTTTGACCAGCTTTATCATTAAAATATAACTGACTGACAGTGCCAACTATTCATGAGTCTTGGAAAGGTCAACAAGATGCATCTGGAATACATATTTGCAATTGAACTTTTGCTTGAAAGGTGACTTAAAATAATGGAAGTGTAAATAAGAGGGTGCAACAGAATATGAATGAGAAAAAAACTTTGAAAGACTTCTGAGAAAGTTCTTTAGTAGGATAGGAAAATTACTTGTACCAAAGGCAATTATACAAGAATTAATTTCCAAATTTTTCAGGCTAAATCAAGCCTCTGAACCACCGTGTTTATCTTTCCAACTTTTCTGGCATAGCAACCATGAAATGTCTTTTCTGTACAATGCCTATAATTATAAGTTTTTTCATGTTCAGTGTTATTGCCTAAAATAAACAAAACTATAAGAATGATTTTGTTCTCAAACAATAAGACATCCTTAGAATATATAGACTTCATAACTGAAAGGTTACCATGCTGAAGTTGAAAATTTACACCTTACAGAACAGTATCTTGCACAGAATCCAGCGGAGAGGATGATCTCAAAGAGATACTGGTAGATTATAGACACATCCAGAATAAACGGACTGGACTTGGACCAAGGGTTGGACTTGATGATCTCTGAGGTCTTTTCCAACCCAATCAATTCTATGACTCTATGATTCTAAAGAAACTTCTCTGTACTTACAGTGATCCTCTAACAACTCAATGAGCATGAAATGAAATTAATAAATTTATGTTGTTGTTTTGGTTTGTGCCCAAAGAAATACAGTAGGGATGATTTGAAAGCAGACTCCTGAGAAAGACTGAGTAATAGAAAGGATGAAATAAAAAACAAGTCAGAAAAGTGTATTAGTATCACTATCACATAGAGGCTACCATTTTCTAGGCTTCCAAATGACAGTTATGCAAAAAAGCGACTTTCAGACTCACTGGCACAGAATCTTGAGTGTCAAGGCAAGGTGAATGGAACTTCTAATACCTCTTACGAAAACTGAATAGATTATAAAATATCCTCAGTTCATCTGGAACATGAGTCAGCCCTGACAGGACTTGAATCTGTG
Source organism: Pachyramphus minor (assembly GCA_013397135.1). Classification (NCBI taxonomy): domain Eukaryota; kingdom Metazoa; phylum Chordata; class Aves; order Passeriformes; family Tyrannidae; genus Pachyramphus; species Pachyramphus minor. The sequence continues at coordinate 11,829 of VYXB01001005.1, forward strand.
ATCAAAGGGGGCACACAAACCAAAGTTATTAGTGATATAACTGAAGCAAGTACAAGCAAATCAAAGTATTTCTCCAAGGAGTTTACTGAAAAAAATACAGAATATGAACTAAAGCTTCCCAGCTTTAAATATTTAAACCCCCCCACATAGACTATTATGTGTGTAAAAGACTTATCTTGTGAACATTAGAATGTTGATGGTTTGACTGGTAATATTTCCATTGATTATTATTGAATGAAAAACAAATGAATACTTGAGTTATACAAGCTGTGCATTATATTATATTATTTATATTATATTATAAAATATAGACAATATTTTATTACATTTATTGTATTTATTATATTAATTATAAATATTATACTATGTTATATACATTCCATTACATTTACTATATTTTTATAGTATAATATTTTTTACTATATTATTTGACACAATATGTCTTTGGATGTGTGAATCTCTTACATTATCTGTGAACTAACATACATAAAAGATTTTGTTCTTGCCCGTTGCAAACTATTCTTGAAATACCAAATATTTATAATCTTTCAACATGTCAACCACCGAAGACTACATTTAATTTTTTCAAAGTTCTTATTAAATGACTGAAATTAAATGCAAGTCTATTCAAGTCAAACCTGCTTCAAGGGAGCACAGATTTGGATGACTTGAATGGAATATGGATTTCATATGTTGATATACTTCTCATTAGCACTCTAAATATTGACTACCTTACACTGGCATAAAGAGCTAAACCTTTCTAGGATACAGCTGACAGTTACATGTGACTGCAAACCAGAAGTTTTCAGCTGTGTCTAAACTGCTGTGAAAATACAAGCTGTATCCCATGAACACAGTGACTTCACTTTTCAGATTGCCCTCTTGGCAGACTTTTTGGCCTTCTTTCTAGTAGTTCTACCTCATTGTTACATTTTTGTGTATTTTTAAAAATAAACTTAAAAATTATAATTCAATCAAATAAAATATTGATGAATATTACCTAAAGTAAAATTACTGTGAATTCTGCAATATATTTCCATCTCTTTATATACACAAGTAATTTTTGTTTTAATTAGATAAAATTCTGAAACTACTTGGTTTGTATCCTTGAAAGTTTTTAGCAGGTCGACAATTATTTTTCTCTTCTGATTATTTTTATTCAACATAATGAACTATTATGCATTTTTCTTTGCTACTTCTCTTTTCTAGATTGTTTCTAACTGATACACGACTTTCTAGACTTATATCAGAGAAAATAACAAGTTAAACCTTACCAATACTGGGCATGTTAGCCAGTTACTTCAATATCTTACAGATTATGCTATTCATAGATCACAATATAATATTAGGAAGGGTTCTTTTGCAACAGAATGATTTTTTTCCACGTGTGTTTGACTTGTGATACACAATAGCCCCATTAGATTTTGCTGCGATATATTTCATTTTTTTCTGATATCATTCTATGTTTTTCAGATTAAATCACCATGATTTTCCCAAATTTAGATCTGTAGAGTTATCACATACCCATATATGTTTATATAATCTCTTCTACCACTGAATTAATTGATCCATGCAAAATTCATCATAAGAACAACCACATTAGCCTTCAGTTAACTCACAGAATGTATGAGATTGGAGGGAACTTTGGAAGCCATCTGATCCAACATCCTGCTCAAACAGGGACACCTACAGCAGGCTGCCCAGGATAATGATTTTTAATTTCTCCAAGGAGGGAGACTCCCAACCTCTCTGGAAAACCTGTGCCAATGCTCAGTCACCCCTGTGGTTAAAAAGTGTTTGATGACATTTGGAGGAAGCCTCCTGTATTTCATTTTGTGCCTGTTGTGTCCATTGCTTCTGGTCCTGTCACTGGGCACTGCTGAAAAAAACTTGGCTTTTTCCTCTTTCCACACTCTCTTCAAGTATTTATGTATATTAATAAGACTTCCCCTGAGGGTTCTCTTCTCCAGGCTAAATAGTCCCAGCTCTTTCACCTTTCCACATGAGAGGTCTATTCCCTTAAAAATTTTTGTGTCCCTTTGTTGGATTCCTTCTAGTATGTCCATGTCCTTGTACTGGGAGCCCAGAACTGTACACAGCAGTCCAGGTATGGCCTCACCATTGGTCAGCAGAAGGGAAGGACCACCTCCCTCAACCTATTGGAAATACTTTGCTTCATGCCATCCAGGACACCACTGGCCTTTCTTACTGCAAGGACACATTGCTGGCTCGTGTTCAGCTTGATATCTACCAGGACCCCAAGTTCCTTTTCTACCAAGTCACTTATTACCTGAGTGACCCCCAGCATATATTGCTGTATGGTGGTGTTCCCAGAAAAGACTTCATACTTCTCTTTGTTGAATGTAATGAGATTCACTTCACCCCACTTCTCCAGAGATCTCTCTGGATGGCAGCATGATGCTCTGGCATATCACTGACTCCTCCCACTCTGTGTCATCATCAGATTTACTGAGAGCACACTCTGCCCTATAATCCAGATTGTTAAAGAAGATATTGAGTAACACCAGATCTATTATTCATTCCTGGGGAATGCTGCTGGTACTTGTCTCCAATTAGATATTGTTCCACTGATCACCATGCTCTGGGCTAATCTTTTCAAGTTTTCAGTCCAATCACAATTTGTTCATTCAGCACATACTTAAAAGCTTCTCTATAGGGATCTTGTGGAAGACAATGTCAAAGGACTTACTGCATGCCAGGTAGACAATAACCAGCACTCGATCCTCATATATCAAGCCAATCATTTCAGCACAGAAAGTGAGCACGTTGGTTAAGCATGACTCCCCCTTGGTGAATCCATGATGACTGCTCTTGGCGATTTTCTGTCTCTTAATGTGCGTGGTTTCCTGGATTAGATTCTTCATTACCCTCCCAGGCATTGAGGTGAGGCTGACCAGCCTGTATCTTCCCAGAATAACAATAATAGATTCCTGAAAAAAGAACAAAATTAAGAGTAAATATACAATTCTTCTTTCCTAGAATCTTTTCACAGGTTTAAACCACTGGTAGCTCCGGAATTTCTGCAACAAATTTTTTCCTTCACTTTTTGAACCTGTGTAACAATCATAGAATTCCTGGACCCACAAGGAGAGATCTATTTAAGACTGTCTTCTGTGGGAAGAAGAACAGGGGAAAAGGACTCAAAGCCATTCCCTGTAGCCTGTGGTAAAGACCATGATGTAGTAAGCGTCCCTTTGCAAGACACAGAAAACTTCAAGAGCCCAGTTGGGCCTTCCTAGCCTCTGGTCCTGTCCCAAAAGGAGGAGGGGCAGGTCCAGTCCTGAGGCTGACTTGCAGCAGGGCCGAGAGGGAGAGAGAGACTTCCAGTTGCAACAAATTGGAGCCATTGCCTTAGAGGTAACAGAAGAGAAACTCTACAATGCTACTGAATTGTTTCAAAGAGAAGAACCTTTCTTTCCCCTGGACTGATACAAGGGAGGAGAAGTGCTCATTATGGTTTTACAAAAAGAAAAAATCTTTCTCCTGGACTGATAAAGCAGGAAGAAATGCGTTTGCTGGACCTGGCACTCAGCCAAATGCCCAAACCCACAGCGAGGACCTTCCCCCCTCCCTTACCTTCTGAAGGCAGGGGAATAAAGACTGCAAAACCGAGACTAACTGAACTATATAAATAATAACCTAACATTCTTTTCATAAGATAAGTGAGTTTAATTAGAACTGTTGTAGTAAATATATTATTCCTTAGTCTTTATCTTGTTAGTAATAAATCTAATTATTATATCCCTTACGTCAAGCCTCTGTTTTGTCTGTATAAAACCTCTCTCAACTTATAGTAATTGTGCAGAGGGGGGAGTTGGAGGAAAAAAATTGATTCCCTGATAAATCCATGACAAAGTCAAGATGGCTTGTTTGCACCGCGTCCATGTGGACTGTTACACATCTGTTTTTTCTTGTAAGTGCTTACAACTAGTTACAGATTTTAAGCTTCTTTGTATAGGTCTTCAAAATCAACCTGATCTAATGGGTGGTATCCCTGCCCATGGTAGGAGGAGTTGGTACTGGATGATCTTTTCGGTCCCTTCCAACCCAAAACTTCCTATTATTCTATGATTAATTAATAAAAGAGAATTACATAGGAGTGTGGTATCAAAAACTATTTTAAATTACTATTTAGGTTTTCCCTCGTGCTCCTAACTCAACTCAAGGTAAATGCAAGAAGACAGTAGTAATGGAAAAGTAAGCTTTTGATCAGTAATATATATGAACAAGAATGCATTAATTCCAATATTTCTATCATATCTATGATTTTTAAAATGGTAAAAGCTAGTTAGAACAATTAAAAATCCTCACATGCTTGCTCCTAACTGTTCAAAACCCCAGCTTTTCCCTTGTATATCTTTCACATGCTTGTCATTATATGATGAAGAAAAGGTACAAATATAACAATAAGGCTAGAATTTTATTTTAAGAATAGAACTCAATGGAGAACAGAAGGGCAAAGATAAGCAACCTAGGCAGAAATTATGTTTAGGGGGGTTCAGAAAAATTAAAAAGGCCCCAACAACCCTCAAACTATTACCTTCCTGGGGGTAATTCATCAGACATTTCTAAATATCTGATTAGTAAGTTTGTTTAATAACTCATTCTGATACAAGAAAATTATTGAAGGAGGGTAAAACAAATGTTGTCTTTCCTATGCTTCATAGAAACTTATTACTTGTTGCACAGACGTATTGCATTTCATTTGCTTCATAAGTAAACTTTGAATTTTATCAGAATCCTGCATAATTTTTCATCTCTAAAGCCACTGATACGTGTGGAGTGCTTCTGGGTTTGCAGACAGGTGTGGAAGGAAAACTGAACAATTTCTGGGCACATTGCTGAATTAACAAAATTCACAGAGAAATATAATTTCAAAATGAGCTTAAATGGTAGCCTGGACATGAAGTATATTCCATGAAAGTAAGCAAAAATAAGTATGAACTATGATGGATTGGACCTTAAATTAGGTCCAAAACATCACACAACAGGAAAGCAATAGTAATGGTGATCAATTATTTCAGTTTTGCATCACTTGTAAAATATAAAAATGGTAAATCAACTAGGAAATAGGATTTGAACAATGTATGCTTTTGTAGGGAGAGTTGCAGCATATATATATGTGGTTCATTTACCAAGGAATTTCTGAATAACCTTGCAACTGACAACACACAGTCCACTGAAAAGTTATAGCAGCTCTCCAGCTGTTTAATTTAGGGTATGATAAATGGCAAGCTGTTTGGATTTCTCTACTAGAAGGGATGGGGTTCAAAATCAAGCTGAATATCTGCCTGCTCTCTGTAATTTCACACTAGGGTTATCAGAGACTGTTCACTCTGGACTAATTGAGGAAAAGTTCAGTGCTGTTGGAAATAGGTATCTGTGAAGTAATGTTTCACTTCAAACAGGAAGAAAAATTGTTCCTTGTCTTAGACTTGAAATAATTACAGTAAGCCCTCTACAGAAAGGAGTAATATGTGAGAATACTCAGTTAAATGTGATATGTACTAACTTATCCCTCTGAAGCTTAATGCATTCATATAACAGGAACTATATGAAAGACACTTGAGAACTGTGACATCATTCCTTACCAACATAGCAAAATAAAGTCATGGCTAACAGTAAACAAACAGTTTTACAGTCTTGGGAATGGCAAACAGTTCTGCAGATATTTTTTTCCAGAACATCATCAATATGCATCATTATCAATTACAGAAGCCTAGAAACTACACAGTTTACCCGTATCTTTAGTCAGTTAATACCAAGAAATCTGAAAGCATAGCTTTGAAGAAAGCATATGGAAGCTAAGTATGGATTCACCATCTATTACAATAAAGGTAGATTGCACATCCTAGGCTGTCTGTTTCTAAATCAGAGGCTTTTGAATCTTATAAGTAAAATAATTTTGAAGGGTTGGAAGGATTCTCTTTCCACCTTTATTAAAAAATCTGTTTAGAAGTATCAATGCCTATTTTCACACAATGATTGAAGTTTAACCCATCAAGAACCAGCAGTTTGAATAACATTTATAATCACAATCTAAAGCAGATTTTATTTTTAGTATTTTTTTGTTATAAGTGGATAGCTTCCAGGTCCTTTCTGGATCTAACTCTCTGCATTAGATGATGCTATATACAGCTATCAAGATGAAAGAATGGGTGATATTTTATGCTATTTTCAGATCTATTTCAAAACATCTGAAATGCTAACCAAACTAATAGAAAGGCATTTTCACAGGAATATAGCTGGTTCCAAGCACTAAACAAATACACAAAGTAGCACAAAATAATAGTGATCTATTAGTCCTCGCCATTCTTCATATTTTTGTAATCTTTTTATAAAGGAGAACATGATAATTTAGCTGCCTGATCTTTCTAATCCTTGATCCTAATTGCAACACACTCCAAGAACTGAAGAAAGAGTTCCTATTAGAACTAACAATTATGCCATAAAGGAAGTTCAATATTGCAGAAAAATTTTAATCTGCTCAATTAGGGAAGGTCATACTGTACTACTGCACCTGTTGAAAGGAACAGTAACACAAAATATGTTTCAGTCTTAGAAATCAGACGGCTTCATTGCTTAAACTTGGCCAAGAAACTATAAAAACTGACTGTCAAGGGCAGTAGCAACCACAGGTGCACATCTGGGTTTTACTCAAATCTTAATTACACCTGTGTAAATTAAAAATAACTTGATCAAGATCATTACATTTAGAGCAATTTAAAACCAATGTAAGGTTAGAATTAGGCTAGTCATTAAAAAAAATATTAAAATGTATTTAGAAATAGCATATCTTGCATAGATTTTTTTCTACTTTTCTTGAATGCCTTTCTAAATCCCAAAGATATATTTGTGTAATATTTATTAAATGCTAAGTCATGCTATAACATAGATGAAACACTTTTTTTTTAAAAAAAAAAAAAGCTCTCCAATTCTAAGCCAGCTGGAAGACAACATATGCTTGTTTGCTCCTTTAAAAGAGATTTTATTATTTCATGGCTCAAAATTATATAAACAGTAATTTCAATTCTACAGGAGATGTGCTAGAAGGCAGGTATAGAAAAATACCCAGAACAACAATAAATAAATTATTTTATTTCAGCTGAAAACATATGCTTACATTCCACCTATGCTTTGACCTCTCACTTGAATGCTACTCATCGAGTCCAAAAAACTGCCTTTAATGAGTAACAGGGGTTGGCAAGTCTGCACCACTTCCCTGCTCAATATAGCCAATATAGTCATACCAGCTTCTAAAACGTGGGAGAAATGATGCTCTTTGGTGAACAGTTATTCTTCTATAATTATAACTACTTTGACTAAGCCTTCTGGTAACTGAAGACTGAAGACACTTGTACTAAAAACTCTCTTCATACTTCCAGAGAGTGCATCAACCACCCTGTCATAGTTATCCTTAAATATTTTTGCATTCTTTCAAGTGATTAGTCTTTCAACATGTGCACATAGACTATATTCAAATGCAAAACATTATTTCTTATCTTTCACTGCTTTGCCTACCCTAAATCACTCAAACAATCCATTTATTTATTATTGAACCATGGCTACAGTAGCAGTTACAGTACAGTTGAATCTGAATTGTAGTAAGATACCTTACAAAAGCTATGTCTCATGACTCACACTGGGGATTACAAGAGTAGAGAATCTTTCTATGCATAACACTTCTTAAATTATTCTGGCCATTGTTTAATATTTTAGAAATAGAGAAAGAATTATATCTTTTAAAAGGATACAGTTAGTACACAGTTCCAGGAAGACAAATTCTGTTTTTCTAATGTGAATTAAAGAGCAGCCATGTAGCTTCCATTCAGGCTTCACCAATTGATTTTTATCTTCTGTGAGGTTAAACTGCTTGCTATAATTAATGCTGCCCCCAGGTAGCTGTAACTTTACAAATAATATTCTGTATGTGATAATAGGTCTCACAGGACATGACAGCAGCATGGGGTCACATTAATAGAGATTAAATGGTCTTGAAAAAAATTCAGTATAAAATTTATGTCTCCATCTCTTTTCTCTTACAAATAAGTCTGTAGCAGAAATAGGAAAAAAGCAAAACCCTACCAAATCCAGATAATGTTTGTCATTTTCAAGTTGTCTTAAATTGCCAAAGTGTAATTCATACCTATTCTTGTCTTTATTTTATATGGATTAGGTTTCATCTTTCAAGTGCTGTAAATCCATAATAAGTTTTTTGAATGCAGTATTTAAACTGCCTGCTGGAATACACTGTATTTAAATTGCTGCTCACACAGCTGAAACACTTGTTCAACTCTCTTCCTTGTTTCAACAGTATGCACTTCAATATTCTTTCCAGTCCATCTCATCTCATATCAGACACAGCAATATAAAACTAATGATATTAACATTCAGTATGCTCTTTTTACTACCATCTGAAAGCACAAAGATGAGGTAAAGTATCTTGTTTTCCTCCCAGATACGATGAAAATTGAAAACCCGGTGGACATGTATACAGAGTTTTTGAATAGTTGTAGAGGTATTCCCAGGCCAAAAAGAAGAACATAGTACATACCCAGTATATTTAATATCTATCAGACACAGATAATGACTATGAGGAGCCATCACTATTGAAAGCTGTAATTTAAACCATGCCCAAATTTTAATCCAGAGACAGCTAGTTGATTCTGTCAGAACATAAAAAGCCCAAAAGTAAACTTGCATGAGTGTAATTTGCTCAGCCAAACTGATGCCCTGGAGCAAAACTGGGAAAGAAACTGACTATATGGACACACTAATTTTTTTAAATCCATTGTCTTCATGCCATAGGCACTAGCTTGGAATTTATGACATTTAAGATATCACTATATACCAGTCAATGACCAATTTAGAATGAGATATCTAGTGAGTCTCAAGAGGTATCAGTTACTCAGGCTGATCAGTGAGAAAACTAGACACTCTTCTAAGGCTGAATGGTTGAAGAATTGTCTCTCCCAGGAACTGGGGACAATCCCACATCTTCTCAAAGTACAAGATGCAGATAACTTATTTTCTTAAAAGAAATATACAGATCTTTAAATGTTTTTCTAGATATAAGTGTGAATATACATAATATTCAAAAAAAATTCTGCTGCTAGAACATGAAAAAGAAAATACATGTTATTGAAAGATTCAGACGCAAGTCATCTATGACAAAATCACCTCCACAGCATAGACTACAGACCAAGATAAGACTGCATATCTCATTTCTAGTCATCAATACAATGTCTACATGACCTCATTTCCCACCCTTACAATTTTATCTGTTATGGTATCAAGTGTGTTGAAAGAACAACTTCATAATCTAACCTCCTACTGCTAAATCAGTTCTTTAAATATTAGCAGATGTACTGTTTATTAAATAGTTATTTTCTATGTAAGTTGGATTTTGAGCTGTTGATAATCACCCACACCCACAAAAAGTGGGACATATAACCATAGCAGTCATGTAGGCATCATTTCAGTAATGACTCATGCCATTGCTCTGGTGTTCTGACCTCACTGTGCCTCCCTAGATCAAGTTTGGCATTATGACACTGATATCTTAAACACTAACAGCCCTCTTGAGACCAATTGAGGCAGCTTGAGATGATCTCAGAATATTAAACATCCACATCTTGAATAGCTTCTGATTGATGAGGAGAGTACTTCCAACAGTCAGGCACTCTCCTCCAAAGTGAGCTCTAGGTCTCAGAGGTGGTTAAAAGTGAAAAAGGCAAGTAGAAGCCAGAAAAGCTTAAGACTGTTTTGTGTGATACTTGGCCTGGTTAATGTTCGTGAATATGCTATGGGTCAACAGAGCAGTTGCTCACAAATTCACAGTGCTCTGATTTTGTATTCCTCCTGTTGGACTAAAATTGCTTTGTTAGTTCACCTTTACAAAAGAAGGAAAAAAAGGAGAAGAAAGAGAAAGAGAAAGAGAAAGAGAAAGAGAAAGAGAAAGAGAAAGAGAAAGAGAAAGAGAAAGAGAAAGAGAAAGAGAAAAAAGAAAAAGAAAAAGGAAAAGGAAAGGAAAAAGAAAAAAAAGAAAAAGGTACAAAATAAATAGCAGAAGGTTGAAAAACATTTTGTCCCAGAACCAGATGTTCAACAGTTTTACAAATCTTCTGCTAAATGAAAGTAAAATTTTTCAGTACTCTGCTGTAGAACAATCCTAGCTCATAATGTTTAAAAGTGCCAAGAGTTTTGTACAACCATTTTTCATTTGTTATCACTCTAAAACTTTAAATTATCTTATCAAAATAGTAAAATAAAACTCAATTTTAAGTGCTCCTACGTGAACAGATGCCTGAAAGGATTATTATATGTTTTGAAGTCTGTGACCTCTTGGCCATACTTTTGAATCTAATTTGGTTAAATAATAGCAATAAACTCTTACAATCCACTGAATATTTAATGGAATAAATAAAATTATGTTTGTATTGTTATTTTTGATTAATGAACTAAGTATGATTCTCCTTGATTCTTAAAAAAGGTTATATTTCCATAAGATCATTTATATGCAAATACATTTCAAAAGATAGGTCTTTATTCTTAATTTGACTGGTTTAGAAGACATGAAGGCAAAGAGAGTGTGATACACTAAAGGGACATATGTGTCTTCTTTCCTTTATATACCAGTGTTTTATAAACAAGTTCTATGAGTGTTCTACAACAGAGTAGTAAAGCTGTAATCATGCTTCTCCTCAAATTCTATGAGATAGCTAATACATACATTATAGGAAAAAGCCTTGTGACAGAAGGAGTGCAAAAAAAAAGAACTCCTTATTCTCTTTTCACTCCTAGTCAGGCAGTTGAAAACAAACTTGAAATTAAATAAGTGAATATGTTTAACATGTTATCATGTAGGCCATAAATAATTGATGGTCCAATCTTGAAGAGGTTGTCTTTTGAGGATCAAGTATTACAGCTACTAAATCACTGTCCTTTCTGAACCACATTGTTACTTAGATGAGAGTACCTAGATAAGCATTTACTCTATCTATTTGTGGCTTTGCTTGTGACAGTTAACAGACACCCTCAAAGAAACACAGTAATTATTGACCTGATCCTTCTTAGTATGAAATTTCAATACCATTGACTGAGGTGATGAATAAAATCATATCTATAAGGCTTAAAAATATATTTCTGCAACCTGGCTGGTGTTCCAACAGGTATTTGTGTAACAAAACAAAGCCAATGAATGTGATTCTCAGAAATCTGAGTAGATTAAAGTTTTCCAGATGATTCAAATTTGCTGAATCCCAAGATCACTCCATGGCACTTCTTTGGTATTTTGTTTATGTAAACAAAAGAGATTTGGGGATTTGCTCATATTGGTCACTGTCCTACTGTACTCAGTCATTTAAACTCTTGTGTTTAAATTCTAACACACAAAGAATGTTCATAATTAAGTAGCAATTTCATCTTAGCTACTGTCATTGTGTGCAATTTTAATCTAGACATAAATATCTATTATAGTCAGAAACTTTTCATTCTGAATCATTATGTTTAAAGAAAGAGGCTGCACTCTCTGTTAAATAAAGATTGTTCGTTTTGGAGGTAAGAAATTAATATATGTATATTTCTATATATTGGCACATATATTTGTCTGATACAACTATGTTTGTGGACCAAATAATCTGGATAAGACCCAAATAATTACCCTGTCTCATTTTTGTTATCTATATATCTCTTTAACTATTTCACTAATTTCATTATTTCTGGTATCACAGTGCTTTTTGTATCACTCCAAATTAGTACAGTTCCTATGTAACTTTTAGTCATTCTTTCATTGCTCTAAAAAATTTAGGAATAAGACTTTTAAATCCATGACAATTTATCCTCTTTGCCAATAAGGCACACCTTATTTTGATACTTGCAGCATCTTATGGTCATAATAATTTCTTCTGTTTTTTCCAAAATGTTAAGAGTTGGCTTTGTCCTCCACATTACATAGTTTTGAATGAACTCCAGTTTTTAATTTCCCATATCTTTCTATTTTAATATCATTCTTCATAGTACATTCTCCAGCAGTTCTAACCATTCCTAACCATTCTCCATTACATTCATTTTTGTTTGGGTAATTTGGTTTCCTTAGCAAATTCTGCTCATTTTGTCATCTCCAATTTGTTTTCAACCAAGTTCTTTAAATGTTTCTTTGTTGTTTGGAGTTTTTTTTTTGTTTTTATTTTTAATGTTTCCTTTCATTTCTATTTCATAATAGGGGATTCCAATTACTCTCCCAAATTGCAAGATGATATCTCATCCATAGATGCATTACAAATTTCTCTCTACTTTTCTTTTAATAAACTCTATTAAAAGCAGATTTCCATCTATTTTACATGACACTCAGCCCCTCTCATTTCTTTAATAGTTTTAGAGTTAACCTCCTCTGCTTAAATTAACTGAGCAGTATTAAAATCAGGTAATGCTTCAGAAATAGCTGCTTTAGAAAAAAGACTGCCTCTAAATGTCTTTTCTTCTGCTGCCACTCATTTATTAAACATTTCAAGTGAAGTTTAAATCTTCCACATTTCCAAATGCTTTAAAGTCAGTGAAATTTTCTGTGACTCCAGTCTTCTTTTGCAGTTCCCATTTAATCTTTCTTTTGATGCTGTGTATTGCTCAATAATCAATGAAAAATGAAGCGTCTAAGAGGGTAAGGTATCTTGAGACTCATCAGATTTCCAGCTGATCAGCATTGTGAAACATGGGCCATTGAATCCAATAACATTCAGTGACAATTAATTCAAGATTGCATACATTTTTACAAAGCCCATTATGGCCTTCCATGATGGAGTGACTACACCAGTGGACAAGGGAAGAACTACAGATGTCATCTGTTTGGACTTCTGTAAGGCCTTTGACACAGTCCCCCAGAACCCCCTTCTCCCTAAATATGCGATATGGATTGGATAGGTGGACTGTTTGGTGGATGAAGATCTGGTAGGATGGCCACATCCAGAGAGTCATTGTCAATGTCTCAATGTCCAGACGGGGCTCAATAAAAGGTGGTGTTCCTCAGGGTCCATATTGGAACTAGTACTGTTCATTAGTATTATATATATTATATATATATATAATGNTACTAGTATTCACTAGTATTGTCATTATGGACTGAGCAGTGCAGTTGACATACCTGAGACAGGTGGGATGCCAGAGGGACCTGGACAAGCTCAAAAAGTGGTCTCATGGAAAACTTAGGAGGTTCAACAAGGCCAAGTGTATAACCCATGCTACACCTGGGTTGGGGCAATCCTTGGTATCAATACAGGCTGAGGGATAAAGGAATTGAGAGCAGTCCTGAGAAGGACTTGGGGTACTGGTGGATGAAAAACTGAACATAACTCATCAATATGTACTTACAGCTAATAAAGCCAACAACAACATGGGCTTCATCAAAAGAAGTGTGGCCAGTAGGTCAAGGGAGGTGATTCTGCCCCTCTACTCCACTCTTGTGAGACCCAACCTGAAGCACTGCATCCAGCTCCGGAGTCCCCAGAACAGGAAGGACATCAACCTGTTGGAGCTGTGTCTGGAGGGGACACAGCTGGGACAGCTGATCACAACCGACCAAAGAAATATTCCAGAGCATATGACATCATTCACACCATATAGAGATGGGGAAAGAAGGAAGAGGGGGAAAGTTCACAATGATGATATTTGTCTTCCCAAGTAACCACTAAGCATGATGGGGCCCTGCTTTCCTGAAGATGGCTAACACCTGCCGGCCCATGAGAAACAGTAAATTAATTCCTTATTTTGCTTTTCTTGAGAATAAGGCTTATGTTTTACCTATTAAAATGTCTTTGTCTCAACCCAATAGTTTTCTCACTTTTAGTCTTCTGATTCTCTCCCCCATCCTGCTAGTGAGCAAGTGAATAGCTCTGTGTGGCTGTGCTGCCAGCTGGGGTTAAACCAAAGTAATGTGTAAGAAATGTTCAAATGAGTTTTTTCAAAAAGAAACTCAATTAATTAGGTCAAATATCTAGCTCCTTCTACTAGAGGGAAATTATAGGAAATGTGTATCTCAAGCTTCTTGCTAAAAGAGTGGAAAAAAGCACTTTTTTACCTCATAATCTACTAGTTTGGGCATCACTTATAGCAGTGGTTGTTATGGGACTTAGTAATTTCCATAAAGTCAAAGGGGGTTCAACCACAATTACATGGAGTTTTGTTCTACTTTCTAGTTAACATCAGTCCAGTATGTAAGCACAAGACCAACTGGAGAAGAGAACCTGATTAATAGGACAGACAGCTGAGTTCAAAAAAGACTGATGGTTTCAAATTTGTTTGCAGAACCCCTTTTCTTTTTTAAAGGTTGTCTAATTGCAGTTTAATACTAAATTTTACAACTGGACAAAAATTTCCCATCTTAGAAAAAAACATATCTCAAACCTGTGTCACAAACAAAATTAAATACATAAGATATTTGTAGAATAATTAAAAGAGAGACTCAAGTAGATGTCCAATGAATGAAAGAACTTACTGTTTTAACCAGTTCCATGAGATAGGTGGACTAGGCTTCTCCTTGCATTTGAAGTGTCCTTGAGGGACACCAAATTCTACATCTACCACTATCTACAAGTAAAGACTTCATTTAAATTTCTTTTCTTTTCTTGACTTGGCAAATTTCCTATAGCAATCTGTTCAATACAGTTTATGAGAAAGTATATATTTTCATAATTTTCTGCATATGCTACCTTTATTTTCATTAAATGTCCTCACTGTTACTGTGTTGGCATATATTTATAACTTTTTAAAATCTTACTTTAAATTATAATTTTTTCATGATTCTCATCATCCTTATTATGCTGCAGCACACTTAATGCATATTGTACCCTTCAGTCTTCACTAATATGACAAATTTTGTGAGTCACAGCACACCATTGCTTCAAGACTAATTTACTACTACTCCTCTGCACACTGTATATTAGTCCATAGCACTAAAATTAACATATGCAATTTACAAAGAAAACATCTAGTGAAGGCAAGATCACATAGACTCTCACTCAAATATTGATATAAAATTGGTACAAATTAATAACAATCATTTTTTTCTGGCAGCCAACCGATCAACCAACTTAAACATTCTCTTAACTTCGGAAGAGTTAGGAGGAAGCAGCAAACAATTTAGAGGTTAATATTATTGTCTCTCTCACTTGTATTCAGTAGTGTGACATCTGCTGCATTTGACTATCTGCAAGTCATAACACTTTTTAACATTTTTGCATAATGTTTTTGGAACAATATGAAGCATCATTAGTGTATTTCAGTTCCAAACATTATTGTCTCATGTTGCTTTATTACCATAATAAACTTGTGAATCATAGTAACTAACACAGTAGGTCTCCTGTAGTGAATTCATTTTCATATCCTCTTTTGTTATCATAAATGTGATCCAGAAAATTGTAAAGTCAGCAGTTCTATACAGCTTATTAATAAAGTACATTACAGGGATGCATTAAAGCCTCCACAGCTGTAGTATAATGAAACACTCTACTTATAATTACAATTATCTTAACACTTAATAATAATTGGGCCTCTGTGTCTGTAGCTCATTTGCTCAATAGGAGATTGGGTCTTGTCAGAAGTAGCCATTCCCCCAGCAGGTGACCTGGTTGCAAACATAACAGAGTTTAAACAGAGCATGAAGTTAGTAATGGCATAAAAAGGGCAGATCTGCAGGTGGGGGTACCATCTGTGAGGAAGAAAATGTGAAATAATGAGCTATATGGGCTTCTCTCTTCGTGGAGATCAGCTATCCAAGGGTGAAAAGAGGAGAAAGGAAGATAATGGATGAGAGAGGGAACAAGGTAGACAGGTGAAGAAATAACCTCATCAGCAAAACACAGCTACCGTTAACAATATGTAGGACTACAATGTCAGGAGTAAACAACTGGTTGCCTATGTCCCAGTGATGCTACCAACTTTTCTTCTGAAGTGGAATTGAGCAAAGTGGATTTGAGAAGACCAGGAGTTTATTGCTGAATCCAAACTTTCTCTTCAAGGGTGACAGCAGGGATCTTGGAGATAGGCAGACTATTGTCGATTACAGATTCTTGGTCTCCAACAAAAAATACATCAATATACTCTTACCTTAAGAAGTCAAGCTGTAAAGAAATTCTTATAGTCTAGAGATGTAGTTGTGCAGTCTGGAAACTCTTATGTTCCTGTTGGTAGCAGAATCTCTACAAGTCAGCACTTCTGCTGTATGAAAAGGAGTGTCTTGCTTTCAAGAATTTAAAGGAACAGAGACAACCCAAGTTTGTATGCCTGATTATTACCATCCTTACCAAATTAGCAGAAGCAGAGGTGATGCACCTCTTGCACGAGTCCTCTTGCATCATGACATGACGTTGCAGTTCCTATTGCTGTACAAGCCCTTATCCAGATAAAGGCTGCATCTGCTTTTAGACTCATGATAGAAAGATTAAGAAGATTCCTACTTCCAGTAGGAGTACCTTTACATGGGATTATCCTTTCTTCAGTGTTACAAATAGGCTTATTGTATTCATATTGTATAGAAATATATATATATTGTGAACTCTTTCAGGCAATGTGTGGAAATAGTGACTACATGTGTCTTCCTGTACTGCGTTCTAAAATGATGGATCTGTTCGATCTGTTCAATCTTTCATATCTTGTAATAGAGTGACTGAGAGTTACTGGAGCATTATCAACTATTGTTAATGGGACAAAAATGTCCCTTCCATAGTCACTCTCCATGGTCTCTTGGATTTATGCCTTTTCAGTGCGAGTACATAGCATAGGAAGAGAAGCCTTTCTCAAAGCAGATTATATCCTTTGCAGAATCTTCCATTGCAGTTAAAAACTGTTGGCAAGAGGGAAAAGAGAGAGAAAAATTCAGTTCAGCCTGAAATAGTGGTGAATCTCTGATTAATGAAAGGAGGAGAAGCTGACAGCTTGCTTGTAATTCTCAGTTACTTTAATAAAAAAATAGAAACAATTAGGAACGTATTTTATCTTCCTGACTTTATGGTTCTTCCTGCCAAATTTTCTCAGAAAAATCTAGGAGGGTTTTACTGTGGCTTAGAAAAGATCTGAAAGAGCATGAGAAAGTAATGAGGGAGGTCAGGAGGTTTGAAGAATTAAATTTGAAGCATATAGAGGCTGGTTCACTCAATCAACATTAAGTGGATAACTTGAGTTCAAGATTGTGTACCAGAGATGCAGAAATAAAAATAGTCATCTGCTTTGGCTTATATATCTATCTTCAGTTAGGATGAATGCTCCTTTTATCCCTCTTCTTGTGGATGTTTATACAACTAACTTAAACTACTGTTTACCTGTCTAGGACTACATGAAATGAATCTCCCTTCAGTTAAGTTATTGAAGAATGATATAGGATGACATAATCTCTAGGGTAGAAAAAATGCATGAAAAGTGACCTTCAGATACTGAAAGGACCAAACAGACCCAGCATTGATACTCACTTCAACATTTCAAAGAGTTTCTGAATTAAATAATCTGAGTGTCCTATTACCAGTCCATGTTTGCATAAAAGTGACATAACAATGCAAGTGTATCAATTTCTAGTGGAATATTCAGAGCTAGAAAGATCTGGGCTCTTTATTTAGGCACCTCTAAAAGATGAATCTATACTCCTACAGGATGTTCCCACCTAGAACTATAGTTGTGAAGACACAGTTGGTGATACTTTAGAATTACTCTTAAATGCTGTTCAATTGAGCCCACAGTATGCCTTTCTTAGGATATATGAATATCACTATCCAAAAAAACCTGCTGGTGATATGATTTTTTGATGGAACTTTTGAGTTCATAAAAAATTACTGTCAAGTATTTTAATTTTTGGGGTGGATGTGGCATAAGTGTCACACACCCATATTGCTTTCAGTAGAAAATATTTATATGTGACAATCAGTGTAATGCTAAAGAGTGAAGTAGATCACATATTTTAGATGTAAAAGGCGTTCATTGTCCTCTTGTTTGGTTATAGACAAATAACCTAGAAAAAACCCTTTTTCAACTGCTTTCTGGAAAGAGGTATCAGGACTTAATAAAAAGGAAATTAAAGAGTAAGTTATCACCTATGAAGAAGTGAATAAAGTTTGCTCATAAAGAAAGTTTTCAAAATGTGGTCCCTCTATAAGTATTCATATAATTGTATTTATTTGTTACCAATTTGATCTTTCTTTTATTAGTTAAGCATTTTTATACCATCAGGGACATTAATATTAAAAATTAACAAGAGACCAATTTGAGATATTCTTTAACCATAAAGAACTGTCTTCAAAAACTGTCCCATCTATTTCTGTGAAGCTTGACATATAATAATCATTGAATCTTTCAGCTTGGAAAAGACCTCTGAGATCAAGTCTAGCTGTAAAGCTAACCCTGTCAAGTCCATGACTAAACTATGTCCTTAAGTCCCACTTCTAAATATCTTTTAAATACCTCCAAGGATGGGGACTCAACCACTTCTCTGGGCAGATCTCTTCCAGTGCTTGCTAACCCTCTCAGTGAAGAGATGTTTCTTAGAAATTTTAAACCTCCCTTGGTGCAACTTGAGGCCATTTCTTCTCATCCTGTCACTTGTTGCCTGGCAGAAGAGACTGTGGCCAAGAGGGCACAAAGTAAATGCACGTGATCCAATATGATTTTAATGCAGATCTTGTTTATTGTTCTAACAACAGAGGTTATATACATTTTCGAATCCAGCTGGTAACACCGGGTAGGTCTATTTCTTAAAACAAAAAGACATGTTACACATCAGTTGGTTAATTCATACAAACTAAAGTTATTTTTGACTTATTTTTCACCTAACTTGTTTTTCTGCTAACCTGTTTTTCTGCTAACCTGTTTCTCTGCTAACTTGTTTTTCTACTATCCTGTTTTTCTACTCTCTACTTTCTTTATCTAAACGGTTCCCATGGACAGCTCAAGGGCATCTTCCAAGACACGGCTCGTCCACAATATGTCCATTTCTTTCTAAAAATCCCATGAGAGACCAACCCCCACCTCCTTTTAAGGTACTTGTGGACAGCAATAAGGTGCTCCCTGAGCCTCCTTTTCTACAGGATAAAACCCCCCAATTCCCTCAGCCACTCCTCATTGGACTTACTCTCTAGACCCTTCTCCAACTTCATTGCTCTTCTAACTTGGTATTTCATCTGTTTTAGTAAAACCATTTAAAACAAAACAAAGCCAACAATAAATAAACAAACAACCCATACTATATTAAAATATAGTGTCCTATCACTGGTCTCATGAGAGAGAGGGGATCAGAATCTTCCCCTCTTTTGTCCCCCTTGAGGAAGCTGTAGATTGCAATGAGGTCACACAGTCTTCTCGTCTCCAAGCTGAACAAGCCAAGTGACCTCAGCCACTCCTCATAAGTCCTGCCTTCAAACGACTTCACCATCTTGGTTGCCCTCCTTTGGACACACTCTAATAGTCTGATGTCATTATATTGAGATGGCCAAAACTGTACACAGTATTGGAGGTGGGACTGCACCAGTGCAGAGTACGGTGGGACAATCACCTCCTTTGAACAGATCTCTATGCTGTGCTTGATGCACCCCATGGAACAGT
Organism: Pachyramphus minor; assembly: GCA_013397135.1. NCBI lineage: Eukaryota > Metazoa > Chordata > Aves > Passeriformes > Tyrannidae > Pachyramphus > Pachyramphus minor. The sequence continues at coordinate 31,425 of VYXB01001005.1, forward strand.
TGGGCCCCTCTTGCTGCCTGGGCAACTCTCGACATATATGCAACTTCCCAGAAACCAAATCCCCCACGTCTCTTTGTACATGGCTATTCTCCAGCCTCTTATCCCCCAGTTTGTACGTATAATCAGAATTTCCCCATTCCAGCTGGAGAATCTAGCACTTGCTCTTGTTGAATTTCATACAGCTGGTGAATGCCCAGCTCTCTAGTCTATCCAGATCTCTCTGTAAGAACTCTGTACCCTCAAGGGAGTCCACAGCTCCTCCTAGTTTACTACCATCAGCAAATTTACTTAAGGTAGATTTGATTCCTTCACCCAGACCATCTATAAAAAAAATTAAAGAGCACTGGCCCTAAAACTGAACCCTGGGGAACCCCACTGGCTGGCTGCCTGCCTGATATAATTTACTATAATGTTTGAGCCCAACCCATCAGTCAAATGTTCACCCAATGTATCGTGGACTTGCCCATCTGTATGCTGGACATTTTGTCCAGAAGGATATGACAGACAATATATGTGAGAGACATTGATATATATAGCGTTGAAATATACTGTTGGCATATATATTCTAAATTTTGTTCAACTTGAGTATTTTCACTAATGAATTAGTGAATGATGGAAATAGATTTGAGTAAAATTGCATGAAATGGTATTTTCCTCTCATGCAAAAGTCTTCCACCTGATCATAGTCATTCATCTTCAGGTTTGAATGATTAGGCCTGATTTACCAAAGCTGAGAGTGAATTGTCTTCTTTTGATTTTTGGGTATTCAGGAAATCTACTTGTAGATTTGTATAACACTATTTGAGTTTATTTATGGATTTCTGGATATTACAATATTCAAATATTTCCTTAAGCTTTTTAGATTTAGACTGGCTTGCTTTATATAAAGCCTTTCTTTGAAATGTGTCAGTGTTCAGTTTTGATTGTTCACTCAGTAGCTTTAGCATTCAAGAAAACACTTTCTTATTAGCTAGACTGCTTCACTTAGGATATTGTAATTCCTTAGCAGAACTCTCAATATTGCTACATCATTATTCATACATCATTATTGATCATACGATTTAGAGTCAGTATATTTCCCTTATGTTTTAAATCTTAAAAATACATTGTCAAGCATTTCATTGTTGTGGTTCACACTTTTCAGTATGGTCAACTCTTCTCTATTGTTTGAGTCCATCAAAGCTCAATATATTTTTATCCAGAATTGGTAATGGGCTCTTCTGTCATTGTTTGAAGAAATGGAAAATTATTAGCTCCAGAAATATATTTTAGAATATCTGTAACTACATTCTAAAAGGATTCCTTTGATCATCTCTTCACGCTAGTCAAATAAATTGTAAAAAATAAACTAATACAAAGAAAAGAGTTTATGTATTCCACTACTTGGTTTTTATACTGAAAATTAAAATAGATTCTAGGGAAACTATCTGACAAATCTTACTGAATTTCAGGTTAAATCATCTCATGATGATTTATATCATATTCCTACTTTATAAGAATATATGTGTCCTCTGTGTCCTCATATTATAAATTTCATCTGGAATCATCCAAACTGCATCTGTTCAACTTCTGGAATAATATGTTACTCATTACACATAAAGACATGAACATGTAAATGTATAAAATAAATAAAATGTATATTTCTAGCTCTTGATTTCCCCCCCTCCTTTTAGTAACTTGAAGAATACCAATGTTCTTTCAATGTGGCTACAGACACCATTGTATTTTCTTCTTAACAACTGTTGAATGGATAGCTCTCATTTCTTTCTTCTTTTCACAGCTGGGAAGGAAAGTTGAGCAATTAATGAAAGCTAATTTTGTAAATCAACATACATATTTTAAATTAAAATAGAATATTACAGCTACATTTCTGAAACATTTCTTGCATTACGCTGAAACTGTCACCCTCCAAAGGAAAAGAAATGGGAAAATCTGTGAAGAAGTATGTAAGGAGATATAGTTTTCCTTCATATATTTTATAAATGCAAGCAAGATATGAGTCACAGAAATAAATTTTGATCACAATGAGACCACCAATGGCTCTCAGATGAAAGATGAACTAAAAGTACTTGACAATCTTTGTAAAATAGTTTCTAGTCGGCATCCTTTTATTCCAGTTTGAAGGAATTATAGGGTTTGTGAATTAAAGGCTTTCAATAATAAAATCTTTCCAACAGGAATTTTTATCATAACTTTAGTGAATTTAAATTAAAGCTTCATTTTCAATATGAAAATCACACTTTACAACACAGTTTATCACTGTATGATTTATCACTAATGATTCCTATCTCTCTCATAATTTCTAAATAGTAAAATACATTATTTTAAGATTATTAGTAGCAATGATATATCAGAATCGTTCAAGAAAACATATATTTTATGTATGCTTCACTTTCATGAATTCTTTATTAAAATAGTGCCTTATGGAGAGAAGATGGCTCTTTAAAGGAACTATGATTTGATTGGTCAAGAGTTTTTGATAACATATTTTAACTTTATATAGCCTGTAACATATTCAAAAGACTTCAACTGAATATATTTAACCATACAACATCCCAATAACATCACTTATTTTGCAAAATACTCTCCACAATATTATAGGAAGTTAAAGTATGAGAAACATTAAGAACATCTCAGAATGTATAGAAAAATATTGGGATTTCAAAATTATAGCTGTCACCTCTTTAGGTATTTAAGATTTTTGCATAGTGAATGAAAAGGGAAACACCAAAATTTTATAGTTCTTTTGATCTCTTAAAAAAAAGCGCTGAATTTTCAAGCATCATAGTTTTCTCTTAAAATTCAGTGGAAGCTAGGTAAACTTATAATAGCATTACATGATATGAATATATTACAATTATTATATTAACAGCATCCCAAGATTCAAAATTGAGGTTTTCCACTTCAGTGAGTATATGAATCCTAATAAAATATGCATACTTAACTATGTAAGACCTAAAGAGCAATTTAACACTATTACAACACAGTTACTTAATCTCTTACTTTTTTTGGTTGTTCTGTAAATGTTCAAAAGAGACCTTCAGAAATCTGTCTTTTAAGTAGATTAAGTGTTGTAAAAAATGAAGAAATTAATAGCAATTCTTTATGTGGTATGCTTTTTAAAGTTGCTTGTCCGACTCACAGCTTCTAAATTCTAGTATTTATATTAAAATTGAAATTAGCCAAACCTAAATGTACATAGATTGTTATTTATAGCAGTATCATATTCATTCTTCAACTTAATCAATGAGTATTAAAACTGGAAGTGGCAAAACAAGTTTGCACTTCTTTCTCCTTCAAAAACACAAACAGTAAATCATAACCATGCATAATTTCTGCTGTTATATATTGTAAAGGTTATGTTTATACTATGAGCTGTGAATTAAATTAATGGGTTTTCTCAGCACCATAAACCTCCTCCACCAAAACAGGAGCTAAATTGCAATAAATCCCTGTTTATATTCACATATTTATGGGACAGCAAAGATTTAGAGTTCCTCTACAGGGAAAACTAGCCCAACACAAGAGAAAAAATTATTGCTTCTGTATTGTAAGGTGGATGAACAGGGGCAAAAGCATGAACATTGTTTTCACTATAATAATGCCAGTAATTTATTAAAAGCAATTGCGAGAGCAAAGCTTTTTTGCCAATGCTTCAGCCAAAGTGACAATACACCAACCCAATATGTTTTCTCCTATGTGCTTCTGAATATCAAAACTATTAAATTACACAATATTTTACATTATTCTTGGAATGAATATTTCTTTTTTGTCAAAAATATTAGTGATAGTATAAGAAAACTGTCTTCTTTATATAATACACACATTAAAAATTCCTCACATGAGCTTGAACAGCATTATTTACTTCTACACATTTACATTGGTGATTTCGGATTACTGTGGTTGTGATTTCTAAATGTATTCCTCAAAAGAAGGTACTGAATTTTCTGTGGTTTTTTTCATTAGTCTCTCATTTTACATTTTATTTAATAAAGTATGAGTAAAATTTTCTATTATATGTACAAAGGAACAATTTTATTAGCTCCTCTTTAATTTTTAAGAGTTCTTTTCTTGATTTTTTTTAATATCTGCTCTAAAAAAATAAAACTTCATATATTTTCATGTGAACTTTATGCAAACACACCTATGTCTATTGTAATATTATATTGTAATATTTTCTATTTATGGAGAAAATCTTAAAACTACCACAATAATATTTTGTGGACCTACATCTTTTTTCTTCCACCAGCTTCGAACAGAGGAGCAAGCAGTGTTCGCTCCCCTGTCCAGGCATAAATGCTAGTGTCAGAAATTAAAGACTTCCCTTTAGCATATTGCATATAAGTTGTCAACAAAAGGAGGGACATTCTTATCACTCCATGCATTGTTAAACTGTGGAACTGATTTTTACAGAATATAGCAGATGGTAAAATCCTATATGAAATATAGTATTTATCAGATAAGTTCAAAAAAGAGAAACATGCATGAATTGGAAACTTGGTTAAAGGAAGTGATATTCTGTGCTTCCTACACTACAGCTTTGTGTTCCAACACTCTTCCCAAAAGCATCAATTCTCTGCTATCAACAAAGTATTCAACTCTATGGTTCTCAATTTACATCATATGGTCCTTAATCATTGAATGTTTCTTATTTGAAATTCTTATGCAATAGAGCGTCTTCTTCACTCACCTTCAGGAACCAATCTGCTGCCATCTCATCTGAGAAATGGTAAAATGGTGGTAGTAACTGAGTCTTTTATATAAGTGCAAAAGTGAATGAGAGATCTTTCCTAGAAGTAAAAGTGCTTATTTTAAATCTAAATGATTGGTTAATAAAAAGTAAGGCTTTGAAAGAAAAACTGATTACTTTTGATTTTTATGCAGAAAGTGCCACACAAAAGCACATGGCACTGCAAAGGTGGATTTAGTTTTCAAATCTACTGTATGCATAGCAACATATTGCTGTGCTATAGATATTATTTCAGGTTTATAGTTTCTTAGGGACCAGACAGGATTTTTAATGAAAAAAAAATCTTACACCCTTAGAATCTATATTTTTCAGAGGAAAATAATTCTCTTGCCTTGTGCAATACATTTGTATTGTTCTTCTTTCTCCCTTGAACCTCCTCAACAAGTTCACACATTTAGTTATTTCAAAATACTGGAAAATGTCACTTATAGCCAGCAAAGAGAGATGCCAGTGAAGATCTCTGCTGATTGTATTCTTCAGGATGCTATATCCATGTTCTTCAGGTGCCTATTCCTTTTCATTGGTGCTAAAAGGAGCATAACCTCGCTGTGTCAGACATAGTTGTCCTTGCTGTGGCAGTCTGCACATAGCCCACCTGATAAACAGTAAATCTTTAACAAAACAAAGAAGCAGAAGTGTTTCTTTTAACATGTGGAGAGCTAAGGTTAATGATATCTACTCTAGAAGCAGAATGGGATGCCATGTAGTCTCAGTGAGTATGAAATTAGCAAAAAAACCCCAAAGCATAAAAAGAAATCCCTAGGTAAATCACCAATGCGAAATGTTCTTGCTCAGGTCACTTACTCAGAATAGCGTCTAGCACAGGTAAGTTTATGGATACAGAAAACGCTAGATATAATGTTCTAGTGAGATTTAATTCCCTAGATACACTAGAAAAAGTCACTTAATTGCAATATTCAGATATTCCATTTATCAATCTCACTCAAAAAAAAAAAAAAAAGGTTAACGTTTAAGCTTTGCACATCAGAGAAAGCAGAAGGAAGAGCAGAATATGTTCTATTTAATAATTAATTAACCTGTCGATCTGATACAACAGGATCATTCTAAAGGACTGACACTTCTTATCAGTTTTTAATTTTCTCCTTGGAGATCATACAATAATAGAATAAGCTGAGTTGGAAGGGTCCAACAAGGATCATTGAGCTCTGCACACAAGACCCAAAAATCCCACCATGTACCTGAGATCATTGTCCAAACACTTCTTGAACTCTGGTAGGTTTAGTGTTGTGACCCTGAGAAGTCTGTTCCAGTACCTGACCACCCTTTGAGTGAAGAATCTTTTCCTAATCTCCAACCTAAACCTCCCCTCACACAGTTTCAGGCCATTCCCTTGGATGCCATCACTGGTCACTGTGATGAGGTCTCCCCTCGGTCTCCTCCAGGCTGAACAAGCCAAGTGACCTCAGCTGCTCCTCATAAAACTTCCCCCTAGACCCTTCACCATCTTCGTAGCCCTCTTTTGGATGCTCTCAAATAGTTTTATATCCTTCATATATTGTGGCACCCAGAACTGCACACAGGACCTGAGGTGAGGCTGCACCAGTACAGAACAGAGCTGGACAATTATCTCCCGGCTGAGGGGCTGATGATGCTTTGTCTCATGCACCCCAGGAAATGGCTCGCACTCCTGGCTACCAGGGCACTGCTGACTCATATTCAGCTTCTCATCAACTGTCATGTTAAGAAGCCACATACGCTCCCTGCAGTGAAGGACAAATTTAAGTATCCCTTTTCATAATGGGTAGACAAAACTCCTTGAGTAGAGACAATCCTTACATTTTAAATCTACATAAAATTGATGAAATGTTGCCACAGATGTCATAATTTCTGTCCTACAGTTAGTGTTCCCTGCACAGCAATAAACATGTTTCAAATTCACTTTTCTTCAACATAGATGACAAATTCTGGAAATATCCAGCTCCTTATGGCTTAATTAAGAAACTTATTAGTCATCTGAATATGCAATTACTCATCTCTGCAGATTTTCTCTAAAACAGTTAACTGCTCAGAATCATTGGGTCTTTTTAGCATATAAAGGCTTGCAAGTGTATTCATCAAATTAAAAGCAAAATTTCAGGAATATTTATAGACATATCAAATTTCCAAGCTATGCTTTCCCCCCTCTCCCCCGAAATGAGCAATTGGTTATTGCATTTGTTCCACAAAAGTTTTCAGTAGTCTTGACTTTTCCAAATTTTTCCAAGTTCTTAAGTGAGTTATGGGCAACCGATGACCTGATTGCTAGTAGTTTGATTAAATAAAAACCTAAATCCAGTGGCATTGTAACTGTACTGACTGTTTTGTGAAACTTTTTTGTCTTTCTCCAAGTGAAATACAAATATTGTTTTCTTTATGAAATATGAATATAAAAATATAAGAACAAAATTGTTTCTTCCTTGGTACAGAAAAATAGTAAAAATATACTAAAGATAGGGATGAAAAAATGTAAAAGCTTTGACTGTCTAAAATTCCACTAGGTTCTAGAACATCTCTCAATGTTTTGCTTTATTTTGTTTGTTGTTAGGTACATCAAGTAAAATTGTTTTAGACTTGCTCAAGTATAGCAATTCCTCATTTTACACCATAAAGGTCATGTGCAAGACTGTTAAGAGTCACTTAAGCTCCACAGTAGCAAGAATAACATTTTTAGAAACAGTTATCTATAGACATGTGTAGCTAATAGAACGTGTGTTGCTTCAACTTAATTATACTATTTTTCTTATTTATCTGCTCTTTAAAAAGCATTTCACTCAAAAAGTGCTCTGCATCCATTTCATGAAGAAATAAGGACTTCTACAAGACAAAAGTTTCTTGTTTAATGATTTTTATGTTTGGAGGTGTATCCCAGTTGCTATCTGGGCAATGTGGTTGCTTCTTAGATAAAGAAAAAACAAATACAATTTAAATGTCCAGATTGTCTCTCCAGATAACCCAGGTATTACACTAAAACCTAGATGTCAATGCACATATTTTATTATGATTTATGGGCAATAACTTGTGACTTGCTGCAATATGAATTGTAATGTACTGAGGTACTGATGGATAAATAGAAGGACTTAGAGAACAGCTTTGCATATATGTAACAGAAATTTCCTTCTAAACACTAGTGATCATTCTCTACCCATCCTTTATTAGGCAGAAAAAGGTAAGGGAACTATGTAATATACTCTCCAGAGAGCTAAAATTTATTATGAAATTATTGATTAATGACATTTTATTTGAATTATAAAAAAAGGAAGATTCATTTTCTAATTTTTTTCCTGATTGTGTTTATAATTATTTACTATTTGGTCAGTTAGTGCTGTTAAGTCATGCATTAGCTATAGCTTAATTATAATATCTGTTTCTGAAGTAAAAAAAGGAAAAATGTACATAAATAGACAAGAACAGTGGAACAACTGGAAGCAGAGTCTGCCAAAACCATACTCATTTCATCCACTGGAGTTTATAATTATATTAAATTTCCTCAGAAGAAACAGAATGTAGCGTTTACATCCCAATCCTATTTGTGAATGTTAGAAGCAGAAAATAGTTTAAAAAATGCATAAAAAAGTGCATACATAAAGGTGGTCACAGCTGCCACAGTGCTGCGGTCATCTTTGGTCAAGGGAGGAACTTTGTGACAGTGTTATCAACAACGGCTTTTAAGTTTAACTGACTCCTACAACTTTTCATCTTCTTCTAGTAAAACTTTTGGAAACAGCAACATTTAAGTCCTATGTAAAATGTGCTCTGAGGACATTAGAACATATTTCAGCTGTTATGCCAGATATAATCACTAGATGATCACTATTTTACTATTTTGAAATAACTGAATCATCTAACTACTTGACAGAAGTTCTGGAAGCTAGAGGATTTTTTTCTCTCGGAATTTCTTCCTACAACTAAAGCTTTCCAATTAAGTGATTTTGGATTGCCTGTTTTCCAATAGGGCACTCTCTTCAGGAGTTACTCTCTCAGTTAGGCACTCTCTTCAGGCTTCTCAATCGGGTTGGAAAAATCACAGATTTCTTCTGGACAAGGAATTATTAGACAATCTGGCCTATCGTCAGACTTAACAAGCATGATTAATTTAATGTAATGATTAACTTATCATAGCCTTCTTACTTTATAATAACTATCTGAAAGATTAAACTTCTCGTCTAAGCTGTTTTAGGTCTCTCAGAAAGTGAAGATTAATAAACATGTAAATAAAGAGACTTATCCTCTCTTAAAATAGGTACCTGAGTTGAATAACACATCATCTACATGGTCTATCTTCTCTCATTAATCAACTACAATGGAAACCAAGACAAATACAGCTTAGTGTAAACACTTTGGAGCTTTCTGTGGAGTGCTATTTATACACCTCAGCACACTGTTCCAACAAGTTTCTTGTAAGTATAAACCTAAAACAACAAATGAACCCAGTTTTGCTCTGAAACTCTTTATGCTTGGATAGAGATATTTCTTTAACTTCATAGAATCATAGAATCAATCGGGTTGGAAAAGATATCCAAGATCATCAAGTCCAACCCTTGATCCAACACCGCCCATTCCAATGTCTGATTACTCTCTCTGTAAGATATTTCTTCCTAATGTGTAACCTAAACCTCCCCTGGTATAGCTTAAGACCATGCCTTTTGTCCTACAAATAGCAAGTTGCTTCTTTTTTTAGGAAGTAGTTTGTTATTTGTTTTCTGTAGTGCAGATAGGATTTTTTTTACAACATGGATTTTCAGTGCAAGAAAACCAACCCAGTAACACGTGTAGGCCATACTTCCTAACCTGACAGTTGACAAATTCTTGAAGCTCAATTCATATTAACCAATAACCTTTCTGGTTCCCTGGAAGATGCAGTGACAATAGAGTGAGGATTATAAGACTTTCCACATTTTTTTGTACAGATTTTGTTCTCCCTTATATTTCCACAGAGACTACAAATGCCATGAATAATACAGATGCTAGATTTGGCATTTCAAGAATTTTGCCCCTGTTTTTTGTTACCTGTGGGACTCATGTTGTTTTAAATAAGCAGCGCAAGTGTCAGAGTAAAATACAAAGAGTATGAAAGAATTAATTGTACTAGCCCTCCAGACTTAAATTACAATGGCACTAAAGAGACAGAAAATACCTATGTGAAAGGAGAATCTTAACTGTGACCTAGTTGATTTTATTAGAGTTAATTAGGTCAGTGGAGCTGACCTAATTTTTTAATTAATAAATTGATTCCAAAGGAATACATGCAAATATTGCCAGACTTTCAGAAACCAGTCAGGGTAATTACATTGCAGAGATTACAAAATCAGTTTTTAACCACTCATTTTTCATTTGAATAACTTTTCTCTTACATAACAGTTTTAAACTATGCTGTACTGTAGCTACAGTGTAGGTGGTATTTCTTACACAGTTTAGATAAATATAAACCAGAAAGTATGTATTTTTTTCTTTCCCAAATTCTCTAGTTTACGTTATCTGGGAAATATTTATAAGCATTTTTCCCCCATACCTTTCCTATATATTTCCAAATAGAAAATACAGATAATTTTAGCAACCAGAAGACATCATTAAAATTGTGGGTATATTTCCCAAAAGCTTTTTTTCTACTAATGTCTTACAATTAGTTTGGTTATTCTTTATACTCAATTTATCTGCTGTTATTTAATTATTTAATTATTTAAATTTTTAGATGTCTTAGAGAAGATTAGGTATTCCTAATAATTAAAGAAAATTTTAATTGGTTTTGAATATGATAAATAAATCAGCCAAAAAAAAAAAGTAGACCCGTTTAACTGTTTTGTATTCCTAAAGAAATTTTGAACCCTTTTAGGTTAAGTTATCATTAAGATTAAACACATTTTTTTATATCATAGAATCAACTGGGTTGGAAAAGACCTCCGAGATCATCGAGTCCAACCCTTGATCCAACATCGCCATGGTTACTAGACCATTGCACCACGTGCCACATCCAGTCTCATCTTGAAAACTTCCAGGGACAGTGAATACACCACTCCCCTAGACGGTCCATTCCAATGCCTGATTACCCTCTCTGTAAAGAATTTCTGCCTAATATCTAACCTAAACCTCCCCTGGCAGAGCTTCAGACTGTGCCCTCTTGTCTTACTGCTGGTTGCCTGGGAGAAGAGACCAACCCCCACCTGGCTACAACCTCCTTTCAGGGAGTTGTAGAGAGTGATGAGGTCTCCCCTGAGCCTTCTCTTCTCCAAGCTAAACAACCCCAGCTCCCTCAGCCTCTCCTCGTAGGACTTGTGCTCAAGTCCCTTCACCAGCCTCATTGCTCTTCTCTGGACCTGCTTCAGCACCTCAATATCCTTCCTGATATGCCATACAACTTGAAAACTAGTTGTAAAGAAATTGACATAAGGGAAAAAATGTTTCATAACATGAATAAGACTGTTTATATTATACTATAATATCAGATCAAATTATTTAGAGGAAATTTTGAAAAACGAGAATGTCTGAATAACTGGAAATCTCATTTTATGAGCAATAGATCTGAAGTCCGTTCATTCCTGGTTTCATCAGGTCCATCGCTGCTCAGTCTAGTAAGCTCCATTGCAAGTTCTTACACAGCATGTAAAAGATGACACTTTATTACGTGGTCTTTCTGCACAGAAGAAGCAATATCATTCTGATTCTACAATGCCTTATACAGGCTTATCACCTGGGACCTCTAAGTCAACAGGTTTTTGAGCTTGATCTCTGAAATTCCATCACCCAAAACTTCAAATTCTGGAATTTTAAGAAGTAAAAAATCTACTACTTAGATACGTATAAACTTACCGTTTGCTGTTATTGAATGTAAATATAAATTACATTCAAAACTATTTAGTAATATCTCATTCTTGTACCTCCCAGATTTGCCCTGAACCTTACCTCTGGAGAGATAACTATTTTCATAAAGATAATAGAGAAGGAACATAGAACTCTATGTATATCATGTCACATGATACACTGCACAAACCACTGGGTTCTGAGTCAGGAATGAAGGAGTATGTCACAGGCTGGCTTTTATCACACACAAAATGTTGAGGTCACTTCATCACTCTGTGCCTTGTTTCCTTGTTTATAAACTGGAACTCATCTGTATAAACCAGACTCATATTTATGTGTGAATTGACTACATTATGTCTAAACTGACTATGATTATTATTGTTAATTATTACTATTATTGGCAGTATGATTTCCTGGACATAGTGTCACCAATTATTAAAATTAACCTATGCATCCACAATTCTAAAAAGACAATAACAGCAAGTGAATCAAATTAAGTTTTAATTTTTTCCTTTATAAAAATACGAAACAACACATTTCAAAGATGTTGATATAAGATATTTTGGTATCCTAATAATTTAAATTCTCCATTAAATATTCTTGAGTTAGGGAAATATTTGTATAACAATTTGGAACCTGGCCAAGAGCCAACAACAATTTCCAGGATCAGGGTATGCTCTAGTCTGTGCCCATTAATGCCTACCATTAATGCCTTCAGATTATCCTCCTGACACTCAAAAATGTCACCTTTAAAGTTATAATGCACGGTGATGTGACAACAGTAGTATGTTGTTTTGTTGTTTGTACACAACAAAGTTCCAAGGTTCTTCTTGCATGCTGTATCAGGTCATAGTATATGAAAATTCAGGAAACTGTTTGCAATAATCTTTATAAAAACAAGAAGTCAAGAACTTCTGCTTATCTGCCTGCATATACTGAATTAATCAAATATGACTACTGGAAAAAAAAAAAGAATAGAATACAGATATGATGTGTTGAGGTGCTGCCATAAAGAATACTACCAAAAAAAGGAAGCAAGGGTTATTATGGGGGTAATAGTGTGCAATTTTTGGTGGGGAAAAAGCCTTGAAAATTAGCCAAAGTTGTTCTTCCCAACTATGACCCAAGTCTCTAGACACTTGAAGTAGCTGACCCAATAAGGTCTGTAAGTTGTAGCACATGTTGGGAAAGCATCATACAGACCACAGAAAAAGCAAACACGTTTCTAGGTAGTTGTGGGGTTAATTAGTTGGGGAAAATTTAGAAATTATGAAGCAAATAATTAGTATTCATAGATGTCAAGGGAATTTTTTTCCTTCTTTTTCCTTTCTTTTATATTCCATGAATCTTTGGTGAACCAGTAAATTAGATTTTGTTTTGCAGGAGAGAGTTTTTGTCATTCCAATCAACAACTAACATCAGTGTGAAGGTCCTGTGCAGCACCAGGAGTTGGACTCAATGATCCTTGTGGGTCCCTTCCAACTCAGCATATTCTGTAATTCTGTGGTAGTGTGAGTTCACAGATGCCAAGCTCTGCTCTGCCTGTTGTTTTAGTATGATTAGGAAATCCAGGGCTCAGTACAGAGATCCAGGCTGCCACTTCTGGAATAGTATGGTGCTATCCAAGCAGGAATGAAATGAAATAAAAGCATTCCCAAAGAAGTGTACCTTTAAAGTAACTCTAAAGTTGTATCTGTAGGAGAACTGAGATGTGTTGATAGTAGTTTCCTTGATAGTACCACCTCAAATAGTACACTTGTCTCTGCCATTCTGAATAGCAAATGCCAAAATCAATGCTACGTTTTAGTCCTTGACAAAAAGCTCTACCTTGAGACAGTTTGGGGAACAATGGACCTAGGAGGTCTGCAGCAATAAGAAGCTTAAAAAAACCAGTGAGGAACTGAGTTTCTCTTTGTGCTGTTTTGTGACTCTTTTCATATCTCTTTGACATGATGGGCATATTTTAAAAATACACAGATAATTTCAAAATCATGCAGAGACTCCAACTGACTTGAGTACCAAGGAAATCTCTCTCATCAATAAAAACATGAGCCTCCTGATTTACGGACAAATGGTATTGTCCTCTAACCAAAGTTTTTACTATCCCCAGTGACAAGACAATTTAAAACACATGCAAATTTACAGAAGAGTTGCTGTATTTGGCAACAAATAAAAAACATCAAACAATTATCTTAAATATAAGGAATCAAGGAAATAAACAACCCCCCCTAAGCAATAACAATAAAAACCAAAACAAACCCCACTGCTGTTTTTAAAGAGAAACTGCAGGTCTTTACATTATGTTTTACTTACTCTGGCATTATTTTTGTACTTTACAGGGTAAAAATTATTAAGGATTACTTTATTCATGGAACAATATATACTACAAATGAAGCGTCAAAAGAATGGCCCTCTACAGCAGATCATATTGTAATACATTGAAAATGCTTGAATATACATTGCTACAGCCTAAGATTTTTGTACCTATATCTTCATTTTACGGGCAAGGTTGACAAAGACTGTGCATATAATATATTTTTGGGGGATTTGTAGCAAGCCTTTGATCAAGTTTTACATGACAGGCCTCAGCTTAAAACTACAAACTTCAGAGACCCAGATTAACCCACAGAAAAGGACAAAGAACTAGTTAAAAATAAACTAGTGTTTATGTGGTGGGGAAAAAAAACTTACAGTGGTTTTATGTGGGTCAGTGTTCATATCTGAAAGTGTTAACCCCTGTGGAATGTGTGAGGTAACACCGCCTAACTAACTGCCTATAAATGCAAGGGTGACACAAAGTAAATAGAGAGGTGAATGGCACGACCCACATAGGGTTGGAAGGTGTGAGGGGAGGTGGGATACATCCACCTCAGGAAGCACAGATGCTTTTTCTCAGGAGTAATTTGGATGGCACAGGCCCCCTGCTGCACACAGGGGTGACAGTAAGTACATTGAGCAGTCTCAGTGAGTTACTGAGTACTGGACTATCTCTATGAAAAGCTGTTACTTCTGTATGTGCTTAGAATATTTGCTTTGCTCACTTTCTCATGACTTGTATCATTCAGAATGCCACTAGTGCGGGGTAAGGAGGGAGATAAGGATACATTATGTCACTGAATCTCTGTGGAAATATCCGTCAGTGAGATGGATAAAGTCTGATTAAGTTTAAGGCACAGAAACAAAATTATATGAAAGTCTACAACACTTTAGAAGCGTTTATGTTTATTCTATAAAACATTTCTGACTTTCTCACATTCACTTAAGTGCATTGCTTCAATGCAAATTAAGTTCACAAATCCAAGTGTAGAAAAGTAAATAAAAGTAGACTAATTTTAAAGATTAAGTGGAGGAGTTTCTCAACACCTTCCACTGGTGAGCTCAATGCTGTCATTTGGGCCCAACACCTGGGTGGCAGCATGTTCCCACTGTAGCTCTGTCTGGGCAGCTGCGTCAGTTCTGGTGGGTACAGAGCTTAGAGAGGGTAATGGTCTTCTGCCAGATGGAGGCTGCTGCTTCCTGGTTGAGCCAGCAGAGCTACAGAACCCTTCCTATGTGCCCTTCAGCCCAAACTGCCATGCCACGCCCTGGTTGGTATCCCATACCCTGTTTGACAATCTTGTTCAAAGAGCTCCTGGTCGCTAATGGTCCCCAGGGGCTTCTTTTATACACGTGTGGGGATTTGGTTTCCATTGTTCCTGGCCGTGCTCAGGTCTCATCAGCCACTCTCATGCAAACTCTGAGCTTCTGCCTGTTCTCTCACCTCCCCCTGTGGTTCCTCCAGCTCAGGAAACTCCCCCTGCGCCCTGCTGCAGATTGTGTTGGCACAAGAGTTGCTCACATTGACAAATTAGGTGGACCAGAATTTGAGGTAGAAAAAAAAGGCCAAACTCTGAAAGGTTCCATCTTCCTTTTCAACCATCTGAGCAGCAGAGCTCTTATTTCCGTAAGAATATGCCAAGTTTGGCAAACAAGTATTCCCTTTCTCTTCTGAGTTTTTCTTGTCAGAGAGCATTCAGCTCCTCTTCATGAACACCCTAAATGCTTCTCCTTATGTCCAGATGCTTATGCTTTTGTTAATTCATTAAAGTGTCCACTAAAGTATTCATGAAAGAATATTCAGGCTTTTTTTAAGTCCTACCTATTATGCATGATTATTCAAATAGTCACTGTTTTAATCCAAATGACATCAGGCCATAGTGAGTTTTATTCACCATCTAATATTTCCTCTGTACAGGGTGAAAAATAATAATTTCATTGCTTTTTATTCTATTGATTTTAAATATTGCTTATTGTTTATAAGCCCTTGCCTGTGAAAACTGATCATACTTAATAATTTAGTTTACTTTTTCTTTATTTTTATTGTATGGGTTCCTTTTAATTAATTAGCAGCCAAAACTGCATTGTTCTCCTGCATCTCTCAAATGCCTCTGGGTAAATCTCTCTCTGCCTTACAATACTTGCACTTTATGCAAGGAATATATTACAATTTCTCATGGACAATATCCCAAATTCTAATGAGGTTAATTACTTAGAGTACATTTTCTTAGAAATTGTTCGAGAGTATATTCTTTTGGATTTCTTTTAATTATAGAGTAGATGCTTTCACCTCATAACTTTCACATGATCAATGTCCTCAATACTCTTAAAACTAAACAGCAATATACAGAATACAAAAATTATCTGACAGGCCCAGAGTTTGTGCTTATCTTATTGCAAACAAACGTGAGGCATTTTAATCATTCATATCATGGCTGACATTGCCCATTCTGCTTAAAAAAAAAAACAACAAACCAAACTGCAGAATGTTTAATAGCACTGGCCACAGTATATTGTTGATTTTGTACACATACGGTAATTGGAGAAAGATCTTAAAAAAAAATAAATTGTGAGAACATTGTAGACATGTATGATTAAAATTTTCCAACTCAGTAGGAAAAATTACGATTTTTTAATCAAAAGTAGCAGAAATTATTAAATTTATTAGGGAAGTCTCCAAGTTGAAACAAAATAACTGCAGTCACTAGCCACTTGAACTTTTTGGACAGAAGACCCCTGGGATATAATGTTAAAATTTTGGAGGTCAGAAAGAATTGAGATAGATTAAAAAACAGAAAACAGACAAAAAAGGAGGGAGGAGAAGGAAATAAGCAATTTAACCATCAGATTAAATGTAATTCTGAGAAAGGACTACAAAGATTTTGGACTATAATGAGTGAAGGAAACGTTTCAATATGGCAGGAAATTTTCTCTTGTAATTTCTTTTTCCATACTATTTGTCAAGTCCATATTTTGTATGAGTTTTCGGAAACACAAACATTACCTGAAGAAATCATTGGATTCTCTCAACATGCTCTCCTCCTAACTGTAATAACCTACAAGATCTCAAATCTTTTAGTGTCTTACATAAAAAAGGATAACATTAAAATAAAAAAATAAAAATTTTGGTGACATATAATGTTTACTTTTGATTCTGCAAAGCAATCACATGAGAAAACTGAATTCCACCCTTCATTTGGATTTGCATTGGATCCCTTGCCCATATTTACCAAAGTTAATTCAATGAGTTGAATTTAAGTTGAAACTTAAACAAGTTAATTTTAACATTTATTCAGGAATAGAAAAAAAAAAAAAAAGAGGCCTGAAGTATCAGGACATATAAGCAGCAGAATGTATTTTAATCCCAACCAGTAGTAAGTGAGGGACAACTAAAGCTTCAAATGAAAGCACAAGAAATTCAGAAATTTGTCCATCGATCTCAGCCTCTGCACTATGTCATCTCTCCTTCTGTTTTGCTGTCAATCTAGAAGCCAGTCAGGGGCTCCCTGAGTTACAGCAAGCTCTGCACTGTCTCCTCTGAATCCCTAGGAACAATATTTCTTTTCCACACCTTGAGGAGCAGTTATGCATACGTTCCCCACTTTTCTGAGATATCTTATTTAGATATATTATTTAGAACCGAAGATTCTTACCTCAGGAGCTGTCACTTGGTCTCTTTGTTGGCCTCTGTCATGATATTCTGAGCTGCAGGTCCCTCATCCTAGAAGGCAGATGTCCTGTTACAACCACGTAATTCCATATTTTCCTGAATATATTTCTAGAAGTCATGCTTAAAACTGAAGATATATGGAAAGTTCAAAGAAACAGCTCTGTCCATTTACTTAGAGAGATGTGGCTACACCACTGTGATCAACGTATTGAAAATAGCTATGAAAGCTATTTTGTGCTAACAAAACAGAGGTCAGATAGTCAATCAACAGTATATTACATTGACTCTTCCTGTTTCATAGTTTTGCAATTTCACCTTACACAAATTATAAAGTCTTGAGGCGAATGACGAACATAGCATGGTACAATCATTATTTGCTGAAGTCTGTTTCAGCAAAGGGGTTCCAGCATGCTAACACGCAGACAGTCATAGATGGTAAGGAAAATTACAGAGACAAAGCTATTTTGTTTTTCATATTCAGCCTAACTGTAAGTATATAATAAGGGGTGAGACTCACTGAGTACCAAGTGTAACTGCAGAGAACAGAGTCCATTTTCAAAATTTGTCAGTTTAGTGAAATTTAAGAAGCTTGAAAGCAAGATGAGAGGAATAATAGCTTTGAGAAGAAAAGCACAAAACTGGAATGCTTTTTCTTTTTAAAAAGAAATTAGGATAACAAATATTTGAAAAAACAAAATATTCAAGCCTGGGTATTTTTTAAGTGCACATGGAATAAGTATATTAAAAAAAAAATTCTGGTTACATGCTTCTCTTACCAATTTGTTGCATTCAGGTTATGGAATACTTGAATTCCCACAAGTTACAGACAAAACCTTGTTATTGGCAAAAGGAATGCATCATTTATGCAAAGCTGAGAATTGATTATTAGTCTCACTAAAAAGTCTTAACAGTATAATCAAAGAACTATTACTCCAGGTACATTGATTTTTACATTTCTAGGTCAAAACGTGCAGGTAGAATGATACTCTACAGTATCTACCCTTTTCTTTATCATTATGCTCAGCCTCCTAATTCTCCTGTGCATCCTGTGGTCAATGGCTTCAATTGCTGGGGTTTGAGGTATCAAGTCATTAGTATATCAAGTCCTTTGATGCAAGAAGGATGATGATAATGTTAATGGTTTCTTCCTCCTCTAAGAGCCACCTGGGTTCATTTTTTATACATATATTATCACATTCCACATCCTTCTTTCAACTGCAAGTCCACCATGTATCTGAAGTTACTGCATATTGTGTGACTTACATATAAGGGATACTTACTCTTTCTTTTGTCACAGCTATAACTGTTTTTTCCCCGGCTCCCAGGGTCGCATTCCTTTGAAGACCAGTAGCTGAACACTGGTGAGTGGGTTAAGAATGTTGGGGTCTGCTTTGACCTTGTGCCTGTATTTTTCAGACTTCTGTGATCACCCGATAATCTCTATGACCCCACTTATTCTAGATCTGCAGCCTGTCACAGAAAACAGTAATGTATTTACTGGGTTACAATTCTTCAGATTTGGGATACAGGAATTTCTGATCCAATTTCACATTGAGTAAAAATGTACTTTCCCACAATAATACTACAGTACTTTATCTAAAAGAGAAATATTGATTTGTTTTGACAGTGAATAAATAATATATTGACATTTTCAATTTGACTCTTTTTTTCCCCTCTAGCTCACTCTGTTAGCCCAATAATTTTGAATGGGAAATTTTAATTCATTAATTAGGGAATTAAGAGAACTTTTGACAATGATATCCCATATAATTGCCAAATAAACCTCCCAAAACTGAATGCTAAATTCTATTTCCTGATAACTATATTTTTAGTTGTTTTATTTAGTCCCTCACCAGTGTAAATATCCTAGGATAAAAATATTTACTGAAAGTTTCTAAGATCTATTACCATTGTTATGATTCCTTTTTCTTAGTTAAATTGTCAATATTTATATTTATTGTCATTATTTAAATAGCTGTGAATTTTAAAATAAAAATTTTATTCATAAACCCTCAACAACAAATATGGTATGTTTTATTCCATACCTTTGCTTTATATTATCTTTATGCTAATGTCCTTTTATTGATCATGACTACTTTTCAAGAGAAAAAAGTAGTTATTGTCTATGATCATTCCCACTGAATTAATTAAGGTGGTAACATTACCTGTTGTGATTAGACAATGATATTGACCATCTTAATGGCACTGTAAAGTGATAATTGTTGTGTAAACAAAAGTTAATTTAAGTTTCAAGATAAAACAAAATAATCTTTCATATTTTTTACATCACCAGCAATATTATTTCAACAGCTCTACACTGTGCTTTCAAAAATGCATGCACTTTAAGAGTGGGTTTTTTTTTATTATTGCTTTGCCATGGTGATAAAGAAAATCTTCACGATTACAATCCTTAGTTCAGTTATAGAGACTCTGAAATACGAAAGTCAATGCTTATTAGGCAAAGAGCTGCCAAAAAAGAGAGGAAAAGCAAGAAACTGAAGATAAGAGAAACAACAGGAGGTTGCTTGTTGAGCTTAGCGACCTTATTTGCTGCTCTTAATATGTTAAAATTATGCAAATCACAGGAAAAAAAAGGGGGGGAAAAGTCCTTTTAAATTCAATTTTTCAGTACAGTAGTTGGATATTGTTGGGTTTTGTTTCCTGCATCTGTTCTCAGCACTTTTATTTTTTTCCCCTCAGGGTAATACTTTAAAATGCAACTTGTTGTAAGCTAAAATGGAAAAACCCCACCTGATTATACATCTGTAAGTTATTGTTACTGACATGTATGCAAACTGCTAACTAGTGCTGTGAGCCCTTCATTCAGTTTGCATTATTTCCTTGACAAGCACCACCAAAATTACTGGTCAAGAGTGAAATACAGCCTTGAACTAGTCTCAGAGCTTATTAAATATTTAATAAGTAATAGGAATCCATCAAAGAATGGACTTTCCCTTACCTGTGACAGCTGAAGGCGAGAATTGTTTTACAACTGGGCCTGAAAAGTGATGCTCTATGAAAATGACATGAACATAAGAGGTCAGAAAGAGGAAAAACTGTTCTATTGTTAGCATTTAAATACAGAGTACTTTATGAATAGCTGACTTCACATGTTTGACAGATGTTTCCAGAAGTCTTTGTGATATTTATAATGAGGACAGAGAGATCCAACGTTTTGATGAACTTTTGCACCTTTTAAGCTGGAAAAGTGAATTTAGATACCTCCAAGGGTAAAAGGGCTTGCTTTTATTATTATGGGACCCAAGGAACTAGGAACTATGACTGCGGACATAGTATTCTGCATTTATCAGTACCAGTACCCAAACACCCTCTGGATGAAGAACCTTTTTCTAACATCCAACCTAAACCTCGCCTGACAAAAGTTAAGGCAATTTCCTTGGGTCCTGTCACTGGTCACCACAGAGAAGGGATCAGAATCTTATGTCCTATTACCATAGGTCCCATTGCATTTGTTGCCTCTTTTTTTCTCATTAAATTAGATGATGGCTAGAAATTTAATAAGCACAAAATTTTAGAACCCTGGTATTCTGCTTATAATTAAACATGTGGAAGACCGGGCTTCAAACAGTTAAATAAAAAAGAATAAAAACATTTTTGATGTCATAACTCTTGAGAGATGGTAGAAAACACTTGTGGGGCTAAAAAGCATCTAGCTAGATAAAAAAAAAGTATTGGTTTTCATATTTTGTATTGTAAAGCTTATATTTTAAAACATTTATTCCAGAATCATGTTCCCTGCAGAAGAGACACTGACTCCAAAGAAGTATTAGAGTTATAAAGGCAACCCAAATGATCTGTTTCATGAGTCTGGTGGAGACAGAGAACGAGGAAACAGACAAATTACACTGCATATCTAATCAAGCAAATCTCTCCAGCTCTTAAGCACCTAACTTCAGGATTAAAATAGAAATTTTAGACTGCTTCTGAAATCCAGAATCCAGGATAGAATATTGTAGGGAAGTAAACAGAATTCAGAAGACAAAATGCAGTAACGAATCATATCCACTGATACGAGCATTCAACTAAGAAGAGTCTAGTCTCCATACCTATAACTTTTATTTCTTTTCTTAATTGGTCAATGGATAAAATAGCTCCTGATTTTTTAAGTTGCCTAGGATTTTTTTTTCTGAAATGTGTTAAAGAGAGACCAAAAATCTTTAACTTGAAGAAATGAGAAGGTGTCGGTAGCTTTGAACAAGGCATAGAGTGGCCCTTTTCTGACATCACAAATAAAGACAGAAAAGCTTGTAAACCTTTGCTTTGAGGAAGGATTGAGAACAGACTAGCAAGTTACGCATGCACCAAAATCCTTGCTAAGAACCCTGAGCGTTCAGTAAATATTGATCAATACGTAAGGTTCCCACTGGACTTGAACACACCCTGAACCTTTCACAACATGCAATATTCACTGGGTTAACTACACACACAAAAAGTATATGAGCAGCATGTTGCAGTTTTAGTTTCTAGTGATACAGATAACTTTCCAATGAAATAAGGAATACTTCACATGTTTGACAGATGTTTCCAGAAGTCTTTGTGATATTTATAATGAGGGCAGAGAGATCCAATGTTTTGATGAACTTTTGCACCTTTTAAGCTGGAAAAGTGAATTTAGATACCTCCAAAGGTAAAAGGGCTTGAACAGCTTCAGGTATTGATGAAGAAAGTGCATACAAGGGATACGTTCACCTTGTCTTACAAGACCTAGATTGTTCTCCTACAGACGTTGTCCATAACTGATATCATTGTGATTGATGACAAGTTTAATGAGGTCCTAAGAGACCCAAAGAAGGAATTCCTCAACAATGTTTAGACTTTTTTCTTGAAAAGTTTAACTGTCGATAAGATGACGAAAAAAAATTATTGTGCTTTATAATGCCTCATTATGGATTATTCCTCATACTGTTTTTCCTCCTGCTAAAAGAAATATTCTGCATAACTATTAGTGCTGTGTTAAAAAGAATTGAACATTTTCTGTGAAGTGTCTTAATTATTTAATGTATTTCTTAGTAAAGCAGTGAATTTAGTATGGTGTCTGTTGTTTACCTACCTGTGAAGAGTAAGACAAACTAGTAATGAGTGCAAGATACTTAGCAGTGTCTCTGCAGGGTAAAGAAATGTTCTCTCAGCCATTCTATCTCAAAGGCAGAAATGACTCACCAAACATGAATAATATCTGAGTTAGGGAGACTGAGACCTAGCTGATTGCTAATGTCTAGGCACATGACTTCTACTGATTTTAATGGGAGTTACATGTTTCTTGGGATCTGGCCTGCTCAGCATACCTGCAATTACATAAAAAATCATGCTGACACATGGATGTTTCACATCCATAATTGTGTCCTATAAATGGAGCCTGGCTTCAATGTTAATTTTACATCCTTGAAAACTAAATTACCCGTTTATATTTACACCAGTTTCTGCTGAAGAACCCAAGATTTGAAACAGATTGCAACAGAAATATCCACTTCAGCCTTCATTTCATCAACGCGGAATTGCATATGGGTGTCTCTTTCTCTGTAAAGAAAGACAAGAGACGATGTGAAGGTTAAACAGGCAGTTTTGTAGTTGGTTGGATCTTCACTATGCTCCCCTGATGAAGGTGTCAGCAAAGACAGCTTATAACATAAAGTTATATCCACATAATTTTGTCAACATGATTTAAGGGAAGGAAAAAAAAACCCTGGCCTTAAGCTCCTATTCCCTATAAAAAAATTAAGAACAATGTGCTTGAATAGATATTACATTTCATACATTGCATTTAAAAAGATCCCACTAAACTAAACATTTCACTAATGTATTTCTGAAAATACAAATGTAAGCAGTAAGAAAGGCAGCACTATCTTCTTCTGTGCTATTTTTACCTTCCAAAATAGCATCTTACTATGCCAAGAATGAAGATGTTCCTTGTTTGTTGTTTTCTCCTTGTTTTAACGATGTACCAAGGACAATCTTTGTTAGAGAAGTAGGTGTGGTGTAAAGAATAACTAATGAATTCAGGAGGAAGGATTCATTGTGCACTTTCAGTAAAAGGAACTTTCTTATTCAGTCTTTCAGGAGCTGATCCAAGTCTCATTGAAGTCAGTTTGATTCTCTGCTCTGATTATTCAATACAGAATCAGCAGAGACAAAGTAAACAAGACATGTCCTAATAAGTTCCGTAGGAGCTACAATCTTGCCTAAGGAAATCAATATAACTTCCGTATCTGGTTGTATATCATTGTAGCCATTGTGCAATGAGTAGTTTTACCCTCTGGATTTAGACACTGAGAGCATTTATTTCATCTAGTCATCAGTGCACCAGTTCCCAAAATCCCTGTGTACTGAGAAATCCCAAATACAGCTGAACTTAACAGCCTGCAGTCTTCTAGTATCTTCTGTATCTTTGAGTTTCTATCAGATTCTTATCTCGCAGAAAATACAGAACTTCATCCGATTCAGAAACCTAAGCCTTAGATACATCAATATCTCAGTCCCACTGAGACTTATGCTTTCCTGAGTTACGCTGTGCTTGGCAACATCATCTAAACCAGTAACTAAATGTGGTGAGTGGACCCTGTCCAGCAAACAAGCCCCTACCCAGCCATTCCTTCAACTCCCCTCAGTAGGATGGGGAGAGAACCTTTGCGACAGAAGTGAGAAAAACTCATGGATCCAGAAAAAATTCACTTTATTAAATGAATTTTAAGTGACTGAAAGATTTAAGGGATAAGGGAAGGGGAGGGGAGGGAAGGGATTTTGTTGATTTTTAACAGGAAAATCAAGGACATGTGCCTATAAAGAGGGAAATGGCTCAGAGTTTATCTATATAATCTACAAAGGGAAGAGTTATATCAATTTTAACTTATTGGCTTTTTTTTTCCCCCCAGGGTAAATCCCATTCAAGGGAACATCTTTTTTGGTAATAACATAATTTGAGAAAACATTTTACTCATTAAGACATAAGGGTCTTGTCCTGAACTGAACCATTGCTCTGAAGCAACAGGACTACAGTGGCTGTTCATATTTTTTCTTTCCCTTTGAGCATATGTGAAAGATCCAGGGACAGTCTAACTCTTAATTCTTGTCTAGGTAATTACCTCCTAAATAAGTTAATCAGCTTTCTTACCTTCTAAGAGCATGCATGAGTAAAAAGCAATTTTTGACACTAACACCTTGACATTAGGAATAATGTAAAGTGACTGATGAAACAACATAAATAGTAATAGCGACACTAAGAAGATTCCCTCTCCAGTTCTTGCAAATGTGATTTTAGATCAACTGCAATTTCATTTCTTCAGTTACATTTTTTTGGCAGTAAAAAAACTTCCCAAGTACAATTTTTACGACTTTGACAACTACTAATGATATATGCTGTATTTTGCTTCTAATTATCCAGTATAAATTTTCCTGAATTTTTAAGACTATTTACTACTTCCTATTGAATTCCCGTTTCCAGCTTTTTTTGTTATTTTTGGGTGCTTTATGGTAAAAGTAAAAAACATTAAAAATATTTACATACAGTAAACTTTATGGGTGATTATCTGAAAGACTGTGGTCTTATCACAAAAGAGCTGATTGCTGCTGTACTTTACCTTGGCTGTACCTTGACTTTACTCTGAGGGCCACCACTAAGCTGCAGCTGGCACAGCTGGCAGCAGCACACCTGCTAAGCAGAGCAGGCTAATGAGAATATCTCACACCAGCATACTTTTCTTTATAGTGGATAATATGGTCCTTCAGCAGTGGAAAAGTCCTTGTCCCTATCTGCAAAGTCCAAACTCTGTGCAGGTCTGCCACAAGCCTGTTCACTGCTTGCCCTGAAATGACAGCTGCAGTTAGCAAGCAGCATTACATAACAAAACCTTGCATTTATTTGCCTTCCCAACACTCCTTTTCAACCTTTTGTATGCTTTTTTATAGAATTCTAAAATACAGGCATAGAAACTAAAGATAAAACCATGCATCTCTTGCTACTTTACTTTCATCTGTATAAAATACTATGAATATTCTCCTCAGGTAGCAAGTATTCAGCTGGTCACCATGGATTATGAAAATGGTCAGTCAATATTTGCTCACCTTCAAGTGGGGAAGGGTAGAATTTTTAAAAATTAGATGACTTCAGCAGACTTCTCCATGTCTGTTGTTGATCAGCTCTGAAGAGCCATACATTGGCAAAGTCATATCATTTAAGCTGTCATAGCCTTTGGAGAAAGTGTGCTTTTCGAAAGACCCTGTATATTATGCATGAATATATTTTACAAACACTTTCTTAAATATGTGTTGAATAAAATGTGTACAGATTTTTAATTTTCTAACAAACAACTACTTGTTAGTATTTTAGTCTATTAAAAGAGACTACAGATCTCTAAGAATTTGTTAACAAATCCTTGCAGTGTGATTGTGTGATAAAAACCCTTTTCCAATGATCTTTTAACATTAGGACACCCTAGGTATTAGCTATTTGCATAAGTTCGGTATATGTTCTTTATTGTATAAAATTACTTTCTTATCATTAGCCCTGAATCTAGATTGTTATTAACTAACAAACCCTACTCATATTGAACTCAGAATTAACTGGCAGAGCAATTCAAAATCTTTATGGAAAATGAGACAACTTTACTACTTGTGTGTAGAAACTTTGAATTATAACTGTAGCAAAAGGGTAAATATAATGATTGCACAAATAGAAGTATCCAAAATTTTTTACATGATTCACCCTAATTAAACAGGTTTTCAGTGTTAATTGCCTGATGTTTCACTTTCAGATTGATTAGGATACTGTTTTCATGAACACTCTGGAATCTTACCCATATCAGCTTCAGTTTTTTTGTTTTCTTTATAATTTTTCAGCATTAAAAAGCTCTGTAGTCATCTTATTGACAGAAGTCAAAATTGCATAACCTCTAGGCTGCATTTTTTTCCCCCCAGATACTCTGTAAAGAGGTAGGGAACAGGTAAAAGATTTCAAAGGTTCTTATTAACATAAACTAGCTGGTTATTATTGAAATCAGAATGTCATTCTTTAAAGTGATACTCTGAAATAACTTTGATGCTTCTTAAATTGTTTAAAATCTGTGGAAGAGTTATAAAGCTGGGGATTAGTTATTCAAGAAATTAAATATTTATTTGAAGTAGCACTTTTCTTTCCCTATATCTTTGAAGTCTAATGGAACTTATTTGGAATTTAAATATATATATATATATTTGTAAGGCTTTTACCCCACAAATTAATTTCAGTTTTAGTATTGCAGAAGAAGCTAGAAATTGGATGACTTGTAAGAAAGAAAAAAAATAATCTCATATACCTTGGACTACATGGACTGGACTCTGTGTTCCCTTAGACATTATTCTCCCAAACCTTTGAAAATATTTGAATTCTAATAGTTTTATATAGTGCTTCAAGATATGTCTTGTAGAGGTAACAACACAGATTACAGAAAACATAGTTCTTGTATGCTTAATGTTCCAAAAGTTGTTTTGAATCATTGGTAAAATATCACTGTGGCTGGAATGTAACTGTTACTACACTTACTTGTAATTACTAAATTTTAAGACCTTGGATGTAAATTTCTGAAGCTTCTGAGTTGATCAGTTAATTTAGTTATTTAGTCTTTTCATTTCAACTACATGAGTAGCTAATCAGAAAAATAAAATTGAAATTATGTCTCATGCAAAGTCTTTACACATTTTTAGTATATGGCTCAGAACTGTAATTTCTTGCCAAAGCTCTCTACCAGCATATCAAGTTTAGTATTTTATTGAAACAGCATCAATGCTGTCTCAAGTAAGGGATTTGGGAGAAGCCCTCTGAACCAATGCCTCCTTGCACATACTCAGAGGAGTTGACAAATTTGAATTCCTCTGTTTTTCACTCTGCTCATTCTGTAGATTACACAGGAAACTAGGGCACACAGAAGGTACAAAGCTTTGATCAGGTCCAGCTAGAGAGTTGGGGAAAAAACTGTAGGGCTTGCCTGACATCACACCATTTTCTCTACATGAAAAACAAAGCAGAGAAAACCAGTCAGAACATAAAAAGATGAAATTAGGAATGGTAACCTGGCAGCATCTTGAGAAAACCCAAAGTCTTCCACTAAATATCTTCCACTGAATATTTGTAGAGATGCTTTCCAAACTAGAAATAAGCTGTGGTCCTGAAGGCTTTGGTAACATCAATTTTTACTTGTAACTCAAGTTTTCCCACCTTCCTGGAAGACAGTCTAAAAGGTTTGTTCATACCTGTAAAGGGGACTTTTAAAAGGTGCCTATGCTGCAGCTAATTGAAACTAAAAATAAATATCTGTTTCTTTTGTAAACAAGAGTTGGCCTTGCCCTGTTTTTTTGAAAAGAAAAAAAGAAGTTTATTGAAAATTAAAATAAGTAATTAACGATGTTTTCTCCCTTATCCCATTATAGAAAACCTTTTATTTCCCAGAAGAAGAGAACATAAGCTCTTTTAAACAGAACAGATCCTAGCTAGAGTAATCTGAGTTGTAGGCTATGCACAATTGAGGCTGAAGCTTGTTCTGCCTGTAGTTATTCTCTAAATGTGTGATGCAAGGTAGGAAAACAAAAGATTTTCAAGTCCTCCACCCAGGGTTGCAAGTGAATAATAACAAAGCCACAAGTCAGGCACTTCAAGATACCGCTGTATAGTACGTGATACGAAAACGTACATGAATGCAGAAGCTTTAGTGCTTCGAAAGCCAAGGCCAACACAAAGTGTGCAGCTTTCAACAGCTGTTTCAGGGGGGCTAAGCTGTTGAATAGTGACTGTCATTGGGAGAAAAAAATCCAGCCTTTACTTTGGTTGATCTTAGTGCATTCAGTAGGTGCACTTAGAGTGTCTGTGTCTGGGCCCTGTTCAGCTTTAACCGCACTTCAGGCTCCTTCCACACACCTGTGTTCTCTGCAGGGACAGGAACACTGCTTTGCTTACTCTGCTGATGACACTACACATACCCCTGGCAATGGAAGAGCCCATTAGCAAATGGTGTCAGGAAAAAACTGGGCTGTATGGGAATCAATAAGAAAGCTTTTCATTGACTATAATGAAGCTGGATTTCACACTGCAAACCAGAATTCTTACACTTCAGCTTATTGCAGTTCTTTTCATCAGCATTCAGACAATGAAAGGATTGATCCGATGACACCTTTTATTTTTAATTTACTTATGATAGAAAACTCTTGAATAAAAAGCCCATGTTTGGCAAAGAAATAATTGTGGGAACTTATTTATGAAATGAAATCTCTACTATTTGTATACACTCTGTCTTACTGAAAAACAATTTGTGACTTTTCTGAATGTATTAATATATGTTTAATAAATTTCAAATCACAATGAGGACATGAAGCTAGAAATACACTCTTGGTCTTGCTGTGAATATTGGAAAGGGAAATAAGATAAAGAGATAAAATTACAACCAACACTAAAATATATCTCTTCCCTTTATTTAGTATCCCAAAGTGATTAATGCTCAGTGTCCCAAACTGATTCATTCTATGGAATAAAAGTCGCAAATTCTCATATTTATTGTTTAATTGATTTTGATAATTTACATGGGGGAAATAAAAAAATATTCTGTTAATTTAAATTAATTTTAAATAATTCATTTGATCTGATTGATAAAGAAACAGCAGAATACCACTGGAAAATTAGTATTTAGGACTATTTAGAATCTGATTTCTTTCTTTCTTTCTTTCTTTCTTTCTTTCTTAGCATATTCTAATATTCCACTGAAAATAAAAAAGGTAATTCTGAATTTAAATAGAAACACAAATTTTTAAAATTAACATTCACTCCAGAGCATCAAAACAGTGTTTCAAGTAATTTCATTTTTAAAAATGTTATTCTTTCATGTATTTATTAATGTATACACCAGTAAATACTTTTGTTTAAAGTACATAAATTTACATTAACACACAAAAAATCTACTCTGAAATCACTGTTTTGACTGCATTGTCACTAGTGATTAGCCATTATAAAATAATTTATATTCATAGCATTTAAGATCATTCAACTTAAAATATTTAGGTCAGATCTATTTGAACATTATTCGATAGGATATTGAAAGGAGTTAGTCTTGATTCTGGGCCTGATCCAAGACTAGTATATTTCCATTGCTTCAGTGCTGGGTGCCATCACACAGTGGGATGTCTTCTCTACTGATTCTGTCACCTACAACTTAGATACCTGGTTTTAGTTGATTACTCCAGACCCCAAATTTTAGGCTGTGACTCATGAGACCACAAGTGATGTGATTTCTACTTAAGGACCCAAACTGTAAATTTATTTGCCTATAGTCCACTGATATTTCAGTGCAGATGTACAGAATTTAAAGATGAACTCTATTAGGTCAGAGGAATCCTAGCCTCAGTACACCTTCCTTCATACAAGCTATCAGAATGAGCGATGTTGTACAAAAGCCGTAGGCTTTTGTCGGCTCTTTAGAAAGGACAAAGACCTTCACAGCAATGACCCATGTGTGAAGTGATGGAGCAGTGCAGCACAGCAGGAAGAATACTGTGAAGCTCTGAAAAAAGAGATATTTCTATTTTCTAAAACATCGAATTGAGGATAAACTCCCAGGTTCTTAGAGCATTGGCTACAGACACACCATGCACAGAGCTGTATAAATGCTGCAGAAAGTGTATCTTTTATCCAGTGCTTCCCTCTGCTTCAAGGTACACCAGGATAGAAAAGTCTGATTCTTAGAGCTCCATGGAATGAGTACAAATCCTCAAAGGAGGAGACCTTCATTTGTGAACAGCTTGGCTCTACAGTAATTTCTAGCTCACTGCTGAGAAGTCTGTGAAGGGTAGGATAAGGATTATTTCAGTGTTACTCACACTTTTTTTTTTATTTTTTGGTGGGGGAGAGGCAGTGAGGGACATGACCCATACTACTTAGGCCTGGTTGAAAATGAGATTGATTTCAATGTTCAAATAACAAATCAGGAGATTTGGTGGGACTGTAAAATGCCAAATAGCAACACACATTTCCAGCTCAAAAGCTGACAAGATCTCAAACGCATTTTCTAATCCAACCAAAGATTTTATTTTAGCTTTCCACATTTACAGTAACAGGCACCTTTCACTCAAGGCCTAAGTAATCTAAGACCTTAATAGCTTTTCACTGCAACATGAATCATACTTTCCTTTACTCATCCCCAGTAATAGAGATGTGAATTTGAATCACTGGAATAAGAAAATTATAGGTAGTTTATGTTTGTTGTAGTCTTATTTCTACGATTTTGAGAGAAGATGACCATAATTTGTAACCCTGGTAACAGGAAATGAACATCCTTTTGTTAAATCTGACCCAACAAACTGCTTGCTTCTCTGGATTTTAGTTCGAGGAGAAAAAAAAAAAAAAAAAAGAGATTAACTCATCATTTGGGAATTTCCTTCATGTTGTCACTGTTTAATTATTCAAGTAGCATTACAGAATGAAATATTATAAAAGGATTTAAAAAAAACCTGCTTCTGCTGGTGCAATTTTTAATTGTCTCAATTTTAAAGAAAAAAAAACCCTAACTAAAGTTTCTGGATAATAACACCAAAAATCACCATCCATTTAAGAACACACTTGATTACATGACATGCCTAATCAGCATCTATTCAGATTACCTAAGAGTTCATTAAACATTTACTTATAGTTATGGCAAAATCAGACCTAACCTTTAGAGTAACCACATAAGACCCACAAAGACCCCAATCTTCATGAAAGATGTGGATCATGACTCTCTGCTCCCACTATAGTAAACAGAAATCAAAGTTCTTTAAAGCTTGCAAAAGGTGCTTTGTAACTTCTAGCATCTTGTCCTCAATTAGCATCAGTTTACAGCTGAAACATTGGTCTGTTAATTTAAATTGATTTGATGTGATGGAGCAGACTGTGTTCTAAATGCTTTTTCCTAAATCACAGTCAATTAAATAAAAAGCTTGTGATGTGTTGATGTGATACCATGCCCACAAGCTGCAGGGTTTGGCTGTATTATATAAATGTTTCTTTTTTAAAACCAAACCATCAATCTCTCTACTTGTACTATATCCTTTGAATATCACTGTTGAAACCATATTTATCCCCTGAAACATTCCTATTCTAATGACCACATTCCATTATCCACCTTTTTCTCAAAGATGTTGTTCTGTCTGTGAATCTAATGTGCTTTTTACCCACTACCTGTTTGCATACATCCAATTTCACAACCATTTTGCGCAAAGTAGTGAATTTCATCCTTATAGTCCACTTACCAGGTATTTCTCCAGCTCTTAAATAAAACATTCAATTACCTAAGCAACTATCTCACCACTGAATTTTGCTAGCCAAGAGAAAATGCATGCACCTATGTTCAACCCTCTATACATTTTTTTGTTTGTGTGTTTGCTTGATTTGTTTGTTTGTTTGTTTGCGGGTTTTTTTAGGTTTTATTTGTTACAAACCCAAACCCTCTCTAGTGATACAGAGATTTGTCAAGACTTTACTTGTACTCTGTCAGATCTGGATTGAATCACTGGATCCCATATGTTTCTATGTCTACTAGCACTAGTTAATGGCTGATCATAAATTCCAGGCAACTTTCTTGGTTAAACTTCCTTAGTGCACAATCAAGTTGTATCCTTTTTATGTAATGGAACACCATATGGTGCTGCTGATAACACTGTAAAACCTGTGTATGAGCATCCTTGAGACACAGTTGGCTAGAAATATTTGACTTGGACATTTTTGACAAAAATTTCTGTGCTACAGTGTAGTAGGATTTCGAGATGGCAACAGTGGGCAACAATGGACAATGCACAGGGACAGGAAGAGCCACTGACTCGTCTAAGCAATTTCTCAAACATGCACATACACTGTCATTCTTAAAAATTAAAGCACAAATGTGTCCAAATCTAAACATCCCAGAAAACATTTACCATTCCTTCTCCTTTAGCAATAGAGAGGACTCAGGAATTAGGCTATGTCTTCGAGACTTGCAACCCTTCTGGCCTTGCTGAACTGCGTACTTGGCTACCGAAGGAGAAACTTCCCCGTTTGCGCTGAAATTTCCCCTTTTAAAACCTTTTCTACCCCCTGCACTTGTGCTGCAAATTTTCCAGCTCTGACACGAACATGCACCTTTCAGCTTCTGGGCAGAGAGTTGTTCAAAGTCAAGGCCCTGCTGCTAGCAAGCCCATCGATCCACTGGTATAGAACCATTAAGTGTTGATGGTCCTTGATTGCTCTATCAAAGCTTCCCAGCTATAGCCTCCTCTCTACATGTCAACCTCCCCCTCTACAATGAATGCTTGAAGCTGCACTTAATGTTACCTTCAAAATGAAGTGTAAAGCACAACAGGGTAGTCACAAAACACTAATGCCAATTATATATTGACATCGACATATAAATCACCCTTTTATTGCGCGTTAAAAGAACTGTCAGTCACTCTTTTCCATCCATAAAAAAGACTTGAAAATCTAACAAAGCAATAGGGAAGAATGAGGTTTGAAAGACTACCATAAGTGTGAGTATGAGCAGAGAAGTGCATCTCTGAGAAAATGCCTGGATAATGATGTTCTGACTTTAACCAAAAAAAGGATAATCTCTTACTAGCGCTGAGCTAAATGAAGGGCTACATGAATGTCAAGTCAATCATGTGTCCAAACTATCCTAAAAAGTCGAGTTTTCCATGAGACTTTTTAATGAGCTCAGCTCGACTCACTTTTTGGCACAGTCCGTACAATCACTGATGATTTGCACACAAAATCAATGAAAATTCCCATAATAAATTATTGATTTATTTAATCCAATTTCACCAGTCAGGCATTTAATTAGTCACAGTTCTGCAAAAACACAAACCTGTTAAAATCCAAATATGTATGAAATCATCAATGCTTCTCAGATTAGCTTTAATCTGTTGACTAATAACATGCAGATTGATATTCCCACTCAAACAACCCTCCATCTCATGAAAGTATAGATGTATATTGATACAGCAAATGGATTTTATATTTTATCCTCTAAATAGATGCCAGATGCTCACCTGGTGTCACCTGGTAGAGTTTTATTAAAGGAAATATCAATTTATACCAGCAGGTCCATGTGACTACATGTTGAGGTGAAAGTGAATTTTTATTATTTGTATACAGAGTTCTTTGTTCCAGTTGAATCTTATTTAATCTTTACTAATTAGAGTTAGATGAATATGGTGTTTTGGCTTAGAAACAAAAAGTACAACCTAATGTTGCCTTTATGTTTGTCAAAAGAGCTGCATTTCCAAAAAATATGGAGAAAGGAGAAGCAGTTTTCAACTGAGTTAAAAAGGTAAGTGAAAAGAATAAAAAAAAAAGGTTGCAGAGAAGAGCACGAGAAACTCCAGAAGGACTAAAACTCAAGAGCAGAAAAATTCATGCAAAAAGAATTTCAGCAACAAGCAAATGCAGTTATAATGAACTGCAGTCTCAGATGTTTCCATACACTTTTTTTTCTCCATGTTTCCAAGAATGGCATGAATTTATACAATAGATCAGTCTATCCCAGTCTGAGTTATATATGAGTTTTCGTAGGTAGCTTCTTGATACTGCTTTGCAGTTGTTTTCAAGCTACTTTTATGTCTCATTTTGATATGCAAATAACAGAGGCTCAAATGTTAAATCATCTACCAAATAACATGACAATCTTATTTCATTCTACCTTTCAAAACATTCTTTTCTGGTTTTGCTTTTTTAAAGGCACAAAAGCTCTTCCATTTAGATGAGAAATATGACTCTAAACTAGGCTAAGCAAAGTAACAGGAGGATTCTGAGATTAAACCCAGACAAGTATTTAAACAGCTTAAAAAAAAACCCCAGTATTTTTAAAAACAGAAAGGTTTTAACAAAGGCATAATTATAAATAGCAAAAAATATACAACAAAGTGATCTAAACAGTGTAAGATTGCACTGAGACCAAGCCTTCCTCAGACTTTAAAGGAGCTGAGTCTCCTCAGTAGAATTTTTCTTCTCCTTGTTTTTAAGATAGTATTTACATATACATGAAGAGATTCATGATAATGCATTTATAAGTCTTATAACCTGCCAGGAAATGAAGACAATGCATTTGTTCCCTACACATATAAAGAAATGCTTATAAGAAGAGTCCCATATTCATATAGTGAGAAACTACCACTGAAATAAGGACTGAGTGCAAGTCAGAAAGCTTTCACAGCACAGTACCAACTGGAGTTGGGCTGCTGGGAGAACCTTGAAAAATACTCTCAATATCATCCTCAATGAATGGTTCCACCAGCAGAGTAAACAGAAATTATCAAGAACCAGTGGCATAGTCACAGTCCAACATGGCTGTGACTATATATATTTCTATAGATATATATATATCTATATGTTATATATATATATTCATATATATTTTCTCTTGTGACTATATAGACTCGACACAGGAAATTCCACAACAGTATAAAAGTATTTGTATACAGGAGATTTATGTCTTATTTTGTCCTTTCTTTTTGAAATGAGCACTGGATAACACATTTTACCCAAAAGAACTTCTATTTCGGTAACTAGGCAACAAAGGTAGACCAGTGATCAATTATGTCACATTTTTCCAGTAATCAGTGCCTATGACATCAAGGTTTCCATCTTATCCTTGAGTAGTTCACATACCACAGCTTGCTAATAACTGGCAAATAGAAAGGGCTTTCCTTTATAAATAAGTGAGTAACAACAGTGGCTCAAACAAAGTCAGAAGTAATATTGAATTAGGAATAATTAGCCATAGTAGAACCATACTCACATGAACAAATCAAAACAAGCAAGGTCCAGCTACCTCTGACAAGGATCTTGGGACTTAATTGAAAGCACTCAACAAACCAGCTGTCTGTACAGAAAAAAACACTAATACTTTATTCAGTTAAAATTAGCAGATGAACCTCAGAGGCCAGAAAGCTATTACTTTGCTGGGAATTAAGCTCAGTCACACCCCAGTTATGTGACGGGGGTATAGATCTTTGTGGCCACAAACAGGCAAACTTACTTACAATTCACAGAGCTGTACTGAAATTACAGTATCTGCTTGTAATTTTTGTGGCTATTTTATAGACTATTCCAATGCTGAAATTGCAAAGCAACTTGAAACATTAAAATTTTATGAAAGTGGATTAAAAATTATTTTAAAGTTCTTCTGGGAAATGTTTATTTGTGCGTTCAACATTACAATATAAATTACTGTAAGTGAGTTAAAGATTCTAAACGAAGAGCATATCAAATGCTCAAAAATAATTCATTTTCCTATATCATCACCATTTCAAGAGGCATCTCTCCCTTGAGTTTTTTAAGTGTAGTTGACAACTAGTGAAATACTGCATAACACAGCCCAGTTTCCTGTAAAAATAATATGACTGACTTGAATGGAGCTTGATAAATGTAGATCAGCAGTGTCCAGAGCAGAAACTGGACAAAGTATTTGTATACAGGAGATTTAAGTTTGTAATCTTCTGCTGGACTACAACTCTGATTTAAAACCAATAATTTTTTTGCAACTGTGACTCTGGAGACTTGTAGAATTCACAGTGGAGTAACTAAAAAAAAAAAAAATCTTCTGCTGGACTACAACTCTGACAAGTAGATACAAGGGGTTTTTTTTCTGTTACTGTGTTATTATGTCTACCATGCACTGGACAAGATAATGTAGTCCATCATTCCTGTAGCTTTCTTTAGTTTCCGGTTTATAGTGTTCTCTGTGGCAGTTATTATACACCCAACAGTTGCTAAATATGCTTTTGAAGTTCAATATATGAGCTCGTCTTACCCTCTGACAGACATTGAAAATGCTGTCTGTGGAGTCAGCTCATTTAGTTAGAAGATGTAGGTATATCTAGAGGTACATAAGTAGGTTTTCTTGAGATTTTCTTAGAAACAGCCTACCTATTTCAGAAGAAACTATAGGCAGTTCTTAGATGGAGGGACAGTGTGGATCAAGCTTAGGAGACAATGAAATGTTGGCAGAGAAGAGGCAGAGACATTTAACTTAGAGAGTTTGTTTTACAAAATTTAACTGGGGGACGTATCTAACTCAACACTGTAAAATTTTGAAATGCAAGCATGTAATTAGGAAAATGATTGTATGAAATTTAATTAGATCTGTCTGATGTGAAAAATGGATGATTAATCATCTCCTGTACACAAATACTTAGTGCACATATATTTCAAATATAAAGTCTAAGGAGTTCATACACTGTCTGTAATATATATTAATAACTAAAGTCTTCTAAATGAGTGTTCAGATATTACTGGAGGAGTAAACAATACTGTAAAAGGGAGTTGTCATTTTTCACAGCATTCTAGTTAGGGAGTGCAAATGTGGTATGATGACTGAGGAGTTACTCATGGGAGTGTTATTGATATGTTTCACTGTACTACAATTCTTTTATTTTGTATTGTTTCACTGGACTGAGGTAAAAAAAGATATGTGTCTTTAAGGGATGGAGGATATTTGTAACCAAGTGTACAAACTTAAGGAAATCAGAAACAAAATAAAACACTTAGAACCAGAGAATGACTTGGATTAGAAAGGGACATTAAAGATCACCTAGTTCCAACACCTCCTGCCATTGGCAGGGACACTTTTCACCAGACCAGGTTTCTCAGAGCCCCATCCAACATGGTCTGGAACACTTGCAGGGATGGGGCATCCACAACTTCTCTGGGCAAACTGTTCCAATGCTTCACCACCCTCACAGTAAAGAATTTCTTCCCAATACCTAATCTAAACTTACTCTCAGTTTGCAGCCATTCCCTCTTGTCCTATCGCTACATGCCCTTGTCTCTCTCCACCTTTCTTGTAGGCTCTCTTCATGTATTAGACGGCCGCAATTAGGTCACCCTGAAGCGTCCTCCCCTCCAGGCTGAACAATTCCAATTTTCTTAGCCTTTCTCATATTGGAGGTGCTCTATCCCTCTAATCATCTTATACCCCCTTAATCTTCACCTCTAAACATCTCATTTGTGTGAGAGCAGTTAGGCCTGAACAGCAATATTTTTGCCAGCATTATTAGGTCAACATTAATGATATGTCCTTTGCTCCAAAAATAAGCACCATGCTGTGGGAATACATGCTTCTCCTTTGGATTCTTTTTTTTCTTCCTGGAGTATAGATTGTGTTCTTATACAATGCAAAGTAGCTTTTGTTACTACACATATTATATGGTTACTTCAAGACATGTATGATAATGAGTGTTTCATAAATGTATATATATATTTGAAGAAGTGTATAATAAAAAGAATGATCACTAATCACATCTCCAGATGCAGAAAACAAGACAAAGGTAATTAATTTCTCAGTTCCCTTTTATTCTTAAAAATACAGTTTCTTTTTCTTAAACTCATTACACATTGTGGAAAACTTAGTATATGTTTATTGATAGAATTTAGGCTTTTTAACTTAGGAACAACAATGTGCATTCTGAGAATCCTCATTTTTATGAACTATCCTATATGCATCCCCTTGATGTAACTGCATGGCATTACGTTCTCAGCCATATATTCTATTTATATAGAAACATTTGTAAATATATTGAGAGAGAAATTCTGAATACTCTAAAAGCAAATAAATAAGAAAATAAATGACCTACAGGTCACTCAGCCACTGAGTTGGTAATCAAATCTACAGTACCAAATAAAACCACGGGATTGCATATTAAATACTTGATATTATTTTCTTTTCTCCCAAAGAGAATATGACTTTCCTGTGCAAAACATTCCGCCTGTAGTTTGTGTCCTGTGCTCTCAGCCCTTCAAATTGTTTAAGACTTTAAAATTTAATCAAGAGATTTCTTAATGGAGGCGAATGAAGAGTAACATCAGAAATACATTTGACAAAAGGGTAACAAATTTCTATTTAATTATTTACAATGGCCTTATACTGCTACTTAGAGACACAAAGTAGTCAGACTCCTGAGCATCAGATCCAGCAGTCTGGAAGGACAAGGGCATCAACTCGTCCTCACATCATGCAAACAGTTTTCAAGATTGCATCTTGTTGATCTTGATGAAATTACAAGTCTAGGATCTGATGTAGCATGCCAGTAATTTATGATCACAGGTCATTCCAAGCTGAATGCTTTCAGGGCACATCAAATCTACTTGTCATTTGCATGCAACTCATTTTATCACCTAAGAGATGTTTTTCATCAGGCCACTGGGCAGGCATTTACAGTTCTGGAAGGCCTGAATTAAAAAAAAAAAATGACCTCTTTTCATCCATCACAACATTAAAACAAACATCAATGCAAAATGTAATATTAAAGCAATTAACCTATTATCTTCAGGTCAGGTGTTTGTCATTTTGCCATTTACAGAATGACAAACTCTCCCACTTGGCTGCTGATGTTTGGACTGGGCCAGCTGTCTGTTCTTTCTAAATGCCATTTCAGTTTATTAGGTGACTGTGAAGTACTCTTCTTCCTGCCATTTGGGATTACTCCTAGTTAACTCTATAGCTGAGCAATTTTCCCTATATTGCCTATTCAAGGGAAAAAAATAAAAAAAAAGTAGATTCTGTAGCTATATGTTATATTGTTCTCACCTTGCAACTTTTTGGACAAGGGGTTTCTTTGGTGGGTTTGTTTTTCAGTTTTTTGGTTTTGGTTTTTTAACCCCGGAGGAATCTCTCTCACTCCTAATGTTCTAGGAGGGAAAAAATAAGTACTTTGATATGGTTATTTCTAATGTTATGCCACTGACAGGGGCCATAGGCTTCCTATAAGAATAGTAACAACTTAGAAAAGCAAGGTAACATTTCTCAAGACATTTCAAAATTAAAGGCTAAATTATAGAAGTAATAATGCCTAGCTCCATATACACCTAATGGAGGAAGTTTAAATATTTGAATAATTCTGATTGTGGGGGACAAGAGGTAGATGGCAAGGAGTTTGCAACAGGAATAAATTTATTAGCACTACCTTAGGTATCTTCAGTCTGTGCCTATGCTAGTAATCCTAGGTTTCTTTGCAAATATCTCCAAAAGGGAATTCATCCCACCCAGTGATAAGCATCTAAGATAAATCTGAAAAGAAAAAGGCTCCTGAAGATTCCAATTTCTGTCTAATGGCTATGAGGGAAGAGCAGATGATTCATTCAGATTTAGACACAGAATTGATGGTTCTCTGAAATTATACAGGATGAATCCTGTATCAGGCACATTTTGACTCTAGGTGCAGACTCTCAAGTGGGTTAAACCTTTGCTGCAGCATACTTAGTGCACAGCTTCTGTATGTCACAGTGCACTCCAGATAGCTACCATGAAGCAGCAGTCTTGCTTTTAGTATACAGTATAACAGTGGAAATGTTAACATGATCAAATAAAAGCATCCTCACACAAGCAAAAAAGTATTATGTCTGTACTACTTTTCAGCTACTCAGAGCGGTTTAAAACACACTCAGTCCAAAGCAAGTTAACTTGAATCTCTACTGACGATACCCACGACAGGGCAACTGTTGCAGACTATCTTGCTTTCTTTGACGCATTTAGACCACATGATATCAGTCCAGTAAGATTTCCATCTTAGTAGCTGATCTGAAGATCAAATCTAAGTAAGGTATTTCAACAGCAAATCGATTTTCATCTCTGTTGTGATTACATTAGGCATACCAGAGTCTGATCTCCTGCTCCCACAGACTCTGAAACAGAACAGCCAAAAAATGCATGTGAATACATGTTTAGTGAATCAGAGAAAGGTTGCAACCATAACATATTTAGACTCATTTGTATACATTTTCATGGTGATCTTGGGGGGAGTAGTGGGGGGTGGTGTGGGTTTGGCAATTAGGCAAATATCTCTCCACTTTTTGCTATTTCATGTAGTAAGACAAACAGCTCAACTAAACTTTCTGTCATGTCATCCTGTCATCAATTCACACAAAACAGAGGGGGAAAAAAACACCTCTACTTCTCTACTGCTACCGAAATGTCATACACAATTATAACCCAGGTCATATAATTTCCTCCAGAACATCTTCTGTAACATTCATGGGAGATGAAGGTGTAAAGAGCATCCAAGGGTGTATTTTCACTTACAGGAAGA
Organism: Pachyramphus minor; assembly: GCA_013397135.1. NCBI lineage: Eukaryota > Metazoa > Chordata > Aves > Passeriformes > Tyrannidae > Pachyramphus > Pachyramphus minor. The sequence continues at coordinate 72,020 of VYXB01001005.1, forward strand.
ATCTGAATTAGTCTTTCAAAAATGTAAAGTTTGTTCCTTGTTAGTATCTTTTCAGAGTGAAAGATCAAGTATGTTTGGCCAACAAAGTTAGTTCTAACCTCCAGTAAATCTAAATAGGTATTGCAAGAAAAATAAAACCTGTCTTCTGTGTTCTGTTTTCCTATAATATATGCCTATCAAGCTTTGAGCAAAAGTACCAATTAAACTAACCATAAAAACTTGACATTTAATGTTGAAACAGATAATAAGGGAACACAAGTGAAACCTTTCAGGGGAGTAAGAAAACTTAAGGTGAGTCATAACACCTGGAAACATTAGTTGATTCTGTATGAGATTTAAAGGACAAATTACACACAGATTATAAAAATATAATTTTATAATGGACACAACAACTTGGGTGCTGCAGTGCCACACATCTATCTGTTTTATATACTGCTGAATAATTTAGTAATGAATTTTAAAATTAGAATACATTGAGAAGGGCCATTAATATTGCAAGAAGCGCTGTTGAATTACATGATATCAAAATTACATCTGTTATAGAGTGTTTCTTCCAGTAATGGTCACCTATGTTTATACATAGTCACTGCTTTTCTTAATTGTAAGTATTTTAGTGACGTTCTGGAAAGTGAAATTAACAGATGTTATATAGTATATAGCTCTTCCAGATGGCAAATACTCCTGCTTTAATAGCCTAAATCAGACTTTTTTTATCATCAATACCTAAACCATCATTACAAAACCGGTTTTTTTTTTCTTGCAACTATTAAGTTGGGAAAAAAACATTGTAAATTTTTCAGTATGCCCTCAGAAAGATGACAAACACTGAAGCCTTAATCCTGTAAATTTCTACTTGATTATGGTACACATTTAATGTTCTCTGAAGTTCCCCAGGGAAAGGTTCAAAAAATGTGAAAACTATTGCTGTTGAAGAGAAATTGGTCCTATTTCTTTCTGCATCTGTCCAAGTGTCAACATCTTTACGTTTTAAACTGCCATGCTTCTATGTTCTTACCAGACAAAAACACAAGGCTTTCTGAAACAGTAACTGGAGAGTAAAACTTCCTCTTTGTTCTTAGAATGTAGAAGGATGTCTGTCTTATACAGTGAATTACTCTCTACTAATACGTTATACAGTATTATTCTATAAGATTGATATTGGCTGGTAATTATTACTACTACTTATATTGAATAAAAAATATTTTCTCATATTCTTTCAGTGAATGCTGTCTTATAATGGGACATAATTACTGAAACAATGTTTCAAGAAGCTGATAGACTCTTTAATTAGCATTTTGAAAGTAATAAATGTTTTTACATCTAATCCTTTTGGTTCCAAAAGGTATAACCCTTGGCACGGCACTGTTTCAAACAGCTACTTCTAGTTTCCTTACTGGAGCTTAATTACAGAGATTTAGGTATCTGCCTTCCCAAATCAAGCCTATATTCATTTTGCTGCAATATTACTGTCAATCTCAGCACAGCTGCGAAATATAACAACCCAGCCTGTTGAACAAATGAAGCAAAGAGCTTTACATTTACAATAATGGCAAAAACTCAAAAAATATTCAAGACCAGAGTTTTTTGTTTGATATTAAGCTACCTTCTGTGTTTAGTCACCTGGTAATTCCTTGGACCACCTCCTGCTTCTCTAAAGTTCACTGAATCAAGTTGACTTTGCCGGCTTCCAGACAGATATGTAGCACCAATGCACACTGTTGTTTTCTCCCATCCCTGCCTCAAAACACAAGGTCATATTTCCACTCTTCTGTCCCTTGATGGGTACTCTGCAGATGAAATCTGTTACGTAGCCATCTGTTTATTAACTACCAGCACTCTGCAAAATGCATCTGTAAAAGAATCTAAATCTTTCAGAGATACCAACTAGCACTTTAGAAAAACAATTTCCATTTTCTGCACACCAGCCTTGAGAGTGAATTCCCTGTATCTTCTGCCTATTTTGACCTTCCTTATTGAGCAAACATTGGTCTTTTCCTTTGCGCTTCTTGAGTGAATAGTCAACATTCCTTTATTTCATGTATTTTTTCTGTGCTTCAAAGTCCTGTATGATACAATTATTATGCTAATGTATCCAAGACTTTCTAAAATATATTTTCTTTCTCATGTCTGTGGCTGAAAGCACACTGAGTATAACTCATTAAATAATCACAGTGCTAACAAAGGTCCAAATGTGGGAAACTGGTCTGTCATCTTCAGGATTTTGAGAAGGGCATTCCTCACTGATATAAGAGGGGTAAAGGGAAGAAACTAAAGAACTTTTCTTTCTTTGTGATATTAAAATTGCTGCAATTGAATTTGTCCCCATTATTAAAACTGTAAGAGCTCCTTAGTCATTCGTTCTTGGTCTGATATTTATATGTGTGTGTATAAATATATGCTCACACAGAGAACAGGTGATTCAAGGCAAAGAATATGAGAGTATGTGTTCAGAGTTCAAATTCCTGGGCACGTTACTTCAGGTGTTACTGCCTGTTGTTTTGCAGTTCACAGTATGTTGGTTCACAGGTGTCACTCAGTTGCTGTCTTTTTTATGCAAGTAGATAGACACATAGATGCATTTTGGCTGTGGCAAAAGTTGGAAGAAGAAAGATGGTGGTCTTTTAGAGGGAGGGAGGGAGGCAGTAGAAACTTTCCAGGCATGATTTTGGTACAGACAGGAGTTTTAGCAGTAACTTACAAGTCCAGCTATAAAAAAACCCCAAACAAAAACAGATGAAGAAGAGAAAGTATTATCACAGCTCACTTCCTATCTAGTATATTGTGTGGTTTTTTTTATTTTTTTTAACACATCATTAAGAATAACTACGTCCTACTACAACCTGAAGGTCTTAACTTTTAAGCCAGTGAGGGAGGGGGACTGACTTGAAAATATATTATTAATATTATAACCAGGTGCCTGGTTGATAGAGAGAAATAGGCATCTGTAATAAGACAGGTGCTTAAGATCAGCAGTATTGCTAACTTCAGGGGTCAGACCATAAAAAAAGCTGACCATGGAATAGCTAAATGCCCAATATGTTATAGTGAATACACCGTGAGCCATATTTATAGCTAATACAGCAAACTGATAACCATGGCAGGCAAATTACTGGCAATCCCATGTCTTACATAAGTGTTAGAGTGTAGGTAAATTATCAGAATAGGCTGTTGAGCTATTCTGAGTCATTCTAGTTAAGACTAGCTGATGGAGATAAAAGGTGGATGGTACCTGCTACAGATACTAATAAAATCCATTCTTACATCCTTTCTTATTCAGGATTCTTGTAGCTAATCCACAATTCAGTAACATACTGAGTTTGTATAGCTCCTACAGGGCAGTTTAAATTATCACGTGTTCATATAAACATATAATATAAATATGTATCATATAGATTATATAATAATTATTATTTTTCATTAAAGCACCATAAGCATGATACGAAAAATTAAAAATTCAACATTTTTGCAACCCATACTAATTTTCATTGGTTCTAGATTGCAAACCTCAGGAACTAAATATGATTTTGTCTCATATAGACAAGGACTGACACTCTCAAGGGCGCCACTTGTTGTCAGAGGTCTATGAAGCATAGAATAAAACTGAAATAAAATATATGAGAGAAACAGAGAGAAATAAAGATGACTCAATATAAGCACAGATTTTTTTAATATGCAAAAAATACAGTCAAGCTTTATTGAACACAACATATGTTGTCCTTAATTTTAACTGTTTTGTGTTAAATTCTAAATGGAAAAGACATCAGTAATGTGTGTACTGATATTTATTTACTACAGGTCCATAGCCTTCAATACATTTCAAAGCATTATTTGCTGCTTTCTAGTTTTGAATTAGTCTTTTAATCCTCCTCCACAGAAAACTACCAGCTGTGACGATTAGTAGCTTCTCTTTTTTGTCATAACAAAACATGTAGTGCCATATCCAGAGATAAATTAGTCTGATGGGTTCAGAGATGAGAGTCAGCAAAATCAAAGAAGGAATGAATTACCTAAGAGCAGAACAGCAAGGCTAAGAAAAGACTCACACTGAGAGTACCATGGCATGGATAGATGTACTATGTAATCAGCATAACAAAAAAAATTACTTCCAGCTGAAGACTCCAAAATTTCTGTCAAAAATATATAAATGAAAACAGCTTCTTCTTAAAACTTCTGAACTTTTTCTATTTTCTGGCAAGTTTAAGTATCTGTTATTATTAAAACTATCTCAAATTTTAGCAGGCAGTTCATTCTCTTGGTTTCCATTAACTGCAATAGATCCAGGTTTTGAATCCCTACAGGAAGAGATATCCACTTATAAATAATAAATGTATTATATTTAAGAAAAAACTTATTTTACACATCTGTCTTTGTCACCACCTCAAATTCAGTGCAACCTCAGAGATGATGTCTTTACGGACAGAAATGACCTCAAAAATTATTTCCATTACTTAAAGATCTGTAGTCACTTATAGTAACTGGGAATCTACTGTATTTTTGAATGGAAGGACCCCTGTTGGCGTTGAAGAAAACAGAAAGATCTACAATTTTATAGACAGAAAGTTGATATATTGATGCATTTGAGGGTGTGAAAATAAGATGAAAAACCTCACAAGTGCTGTGTCTGGCACAGGGCACTGCCAGACAGTGCTAGCCAGCATCTCCCCCACCTGCTCCCCCACCCAGCATGTCCCAGTACAGACATAGGCTGCAAAGAGAAAAAAGGTATTTTCATCATCTGGTCACCATTAGATGTGTATCAGTGACATCATGTTGTTATACAGAGGCAAACAAATGTATTCCTGCAATAGCAGACAAAGTAACCAGATTAGTTCACAACCAGGACTCAGTAAACTAGCACTAGCTACTTCAACACAGTTACAACCTCTTAAAAATGTAGCTTTTCAGAATGGCACATGCCTCACCTTGTGTTAAAAAGAGCATTCAGTCTCTGTCTGACGCTGATGCTGCAGGGCAATATGCACATCTTACCCACAAGGAAGCAGAGCGGAAAACAAAATGTAAGTGTTCCACAGGACTTCAGAACCAAAAATTGCTCACTAAGGATATGATCCCACCGGTTTTATAGCTCTACAGTACAGATATCTACACCTTAGCTGGGCACATTTGTCGCCCTTTGCAGTGAATGAGAGAAATAGGCACTCTTCAAGGCACAATTCGTCTTACTGTTGAATAGACCTGTTGGTTGGTATTACCAGGAAAAACATTATTTACTTACTGCTGATTTGGATTTGGCTTAAAAAAAAAAAAAATTGAAATATAAACCAGAAAATTAATGAAATCCAAGGAGCATGAAATCTTTGTATGACTCTAGGAACAGCATGGTGCCTCAATAAAAGAGGGTAACTAGCTAATTAAAAGCCTCATTTTATTCAATTGTTAGCAAGTTACAAGCAGCACATGTACCCACTAGAACATAAACCCAACTAGAAGTAAATCCAATAAACTAGTACATAAACCCAACTAGAAATGTTCAGTTACAATAGACAGACCACCACAGTCAACACTGTATAGATACTTAAGGAGCAAAACACATGGCCTCTATCATATCACAGAATCATGGAATGGTTTGGGTTGAAAGGCACCTTAGAGATCATCTAGATCCAATTTCCTGCCATGGGCAGGGATGCCTTCCACTAGACCAGGTTGCTTATGGCCCCATCTAACCTGATCTTGAACACTCTCAGGGACAGGGCATACACAACTTTTCTGGACAACCTGTTCCTGTGCTTCACCAGCCTCACAGTAAAGAATTTCTTCCTTATATCTAACCTAGGTCTACACTTTTTCACTTTAAAGCCATAATCCTTTGTCCTATCACTTATATGACCTTATAAAAAGGCCCTCTCTAGCTCTCTTGTAGACCTTATTTTGGGATTGGAAGGTGCTATAAGTTCACCCTGAAGCCTTCTCTTCTCCAGGTTGAACAGCCCAGTTCTCTCAACTGTCTTCACAGAGGCAGTGCTCCAGCCCTCTGATCATCTTCATGGCTCTCCTCTGGACTCACTCCAACAAGTCTGCGTCTCTCCTGTGCTAAGGACCCCAGGTGGGGTCTCATGAGAGTGGAGTGGAGGAACAGAACCACCTTCCTCGACCTGCTGGCCACTCTTCTTTTGATGCAGCCAAGGACATGGTTGGCTTTCTGCAAGTGCAGGTTGTTGTGTCATCATTAGCTTCTTGTCAACAAACACTCCCAAGTCTTTTACTCAACCTATATTTATGCTTGGGATTACCCTGACACAGGTGCGTGACCTTACACTTGGCCTTGCTGAACATCACAATGCTTGCATAGCTCCAAGCCTGTCCAGGTCCCACTGGACGGCATCCCTTCCCTCCAGTGTGTCAACAACACCACACACTTTGGTATCATCATCGAACTTGCTCGATCCCCCTGTCCATGCGATCGACCCCTAAGGAATGTCATTCAGCACTGGTCTCCACTTGGACATTGATCTGTTGACTGCTACTCCAGAAGTTCCTAAACTTCCATTGAATGTATCTTTCCTCAGTTCCACTTGCCTTAAAAATATGGAAGAGAAATTTTTGTCCAAGAAATTCAGATGTGTTCAAACCAAATGTGTGATAAATATGGAAGTTGCCCAGGTAAGAAAAGGGATAGTACCTTAGAAAAAAGCTGAAACATTACAGTTGTTAACATGTGAATTAAGGAAAGATGCTTATCATATTTTGTCATATGTTATAGAACTGAAAACACAGAATTGCTCATCTGACTTCAGTAAACACAGTCCCCAAAGTACTTGGCTTTCATAGATTTTCAACACAAATATTTAGTTAGTCAGCACAATAGTGGGTTTTCTGCTTGATGTACAAGGTATGGCAATATCAACACGGTGACAAACACAGACCTGTCTTGGATTCTATTTTGGTTCTCTGTCTCCAAATAATCAGTCAGGCAGTCTGTCTAAAGCTTTCTGATTTTCTTAAGTAGAAGGTATTATGGGACTGTGGTAGTCATTCCACGGCTAAGGTTGAAAGTACCTTCCATTATAAGCTCAATTAGGCCTTTACATCTAATTTTAACATCAGACTATTCTATTAGAAATTTCTCTTGTGTGGTGTTCTGAAAGATGATGATTTTTCTTTTCCCTTAGAAAGTTTGAGGGTAATTGGACAAGGCATTTGTGAGATTTGAGAGGTTGTAAAATCAGTGGTAATTTGCATGTTACATTATCCTAATGTATTTCAGAACAGCATATCCCCAAAACAGCATGTTGTAGAAACACCAAATGTGGTTTATTCTTCTGTCTTCACCAAGAACTGAGAAGTTTATGTTTTTACAGGACTAGACAGAACTACCAGTGCTAAGGAAGAAGCAGAGCTTAAAAGGTTCTCAGGAGCTGAGCTGCTGCGAGAGCTTTTGTTTAGCAGGTACTCAGCAAAAGCAGGCTGTGGGGGCATCTTCCTGCCCAAGAATATTTAAAAGACATAATTGGGAATAAATATTAATATTAGACTAGGTTTTATCTTACTAAAAAAAAAGAAAATTCCCTTACAAATCATTTAATCTAATTTTCAGATATGTCTTTCCATTAGTTTAAAAACTCTTTATTAGAACATTCTCCAATAAATAAGAAATTTGAAAGTCAGGAAACTGTAGAATTTTAAAACAAGATTAATAAAACTGAAAAATCAGAAACTCTAACATTCTTCTGTAAAGTACCAAAAAACACCTCCATTATTCTTTTCTCCTACCCTTGGTCATGTAGCTTTCAGGTACAGTTGAAATGCCATAGCTTGACTTTTAAGTAATGAACCACAATGTTTTACTACTGCAAAGAATGATGTTCAAATATAGGTACCACAAAATACTGGAAAAAGAATTACAAATGTAAGCAAAAAGAATTTATACTTTTACGCTGTTTTATTCCCCTTTCCCCAGCTTCTGAAGGATTCTTTCTAATGTTCTGAGAACATACATATAAATATTTTACATTGTTATCACAGGTAATCTATATAATTTCTAATGTAAATCTCATGCTTTCATTTTTCACACTTTACTCAAAGAAGGCTAAAAAACATAGATTTAGACAAGTGCCATATTTATAAACCTGAAAACTTGGCAAAAAATATAGCCATTACAAGCTGAAGACTTAAATTTCCCTCCAACTTGTATACAAATAAAAGATTGCAATGTTATAAACAAAATATTAATATTTTATGTAACTAACTGAAGAGTTTAATGTACTCTATTTCATATAATTTTCAGTATTATTCATAGAATATATAGTTATGTCTCAGAGTAGAGATTGGTTATTAACCCAGTTGGTATGCAAGGCATGGAAAGGAAATTATTTCACCTAACTTCAGTCACCTTAAATTTAGTTGCTGTGTCCAAAGTAGTAGTCTCAAACTCTATTTATCCCATGAAACTAGAGAACATCTCCAGAAAGTAATATATCCCCAACGTTCAATTTCCTCAAAATAAGGATTCTCTGTTTCAAGTGCTTTAGGACACATGAGACATGAAGATTAAGTTGGCAGACACAACAGAAGAAACCTGTTTGGAGCTGTTGCTAAAAGCAACACAGATCATATCAAAATACTTAAAATGTCACTAGATTCAAAGTTTTGGGAACAGAACTCCACCCAGCTGCCAAGTTTAAACTAAGTACACAACTTTCTTAGTGTTGTATACTAATTTCTTAGGTAAATTAAATTAGGTAAGAGTATTGCCACCCACACTCACAGGCATGAACGTAAATCAAATGGATGGGTTTGTTAGCCATATGACCTTTTTTTAAAAAAAATAATGTTACCTGGAGAACAGTTATTACAGGTCTGCCAATCTATGTACAGCTATACTGTCACAGAGATTCAATGAAGGTACAAGAGTGACTTTTATGCCAAGGAAGTAAGCATAGAGAGTTATGTATGTCCATAACTTGTAAAAAACACCTGCTATTTAGTAAAATAATTAACCACATTCAAAAATATATCTTTCAGTCTCATTGACTTTAAGTGTATGCTTAAACTTAGCAATTGTCAAGCTTTTACTGAATGAGAGCTTAAATGATGAAGGTTTGACATAAGAGAGAGAAAAAGAGACTGGCCCAAAAAATTGAAGATAAGAAAGCTAAAAATACTTCCTTCTATCTAGAGTAATACATTTTCTTGGAAATACATAATGATCTAACTGCAGTGGTACTCCTCTTACAATGAAAATTTATTCTTAAATGATTTAGCAATGGCAGTGTATAATGAATAAATTATATATGAAGATTAAGTAAGGCAGATTAGAGTGTCAATTGCAACTTTTTTTTTAACAGAATTAAGCCAAGGATACTTTAATAAGGGTTCTAACATTTGAAAAAGCTGTGAACAATCTAATAGCTCTAATGTGTGAATTCAGTTTTACACAATTCTTCACTGTATTTATAGTTGCATTCTAATCCAAACTGATATTATTTTATGCATCATATGGAAGGAGGTCTTAAAATAATTTAAGATGTCATTTTTCTTGTGAAGATACAAATCTTGATGTCTAGAGATGCTCCTGTAATAGCAGATTTTTTGAAAGCTTGAAGTGCTTTGGGCAAAACCTATTATTCCTCTTTCATGTGCAAATGATGACATACCAATATTTGAACTGTTATAGGTGTCTACACTTAATAGATCACTGAAGCAATCAATATGAACCAGCTGATTTGGTCTACAGGTTTCTTGTACCATGAAAGAATTTTGTGTAGAGATGTGAAGTCTTATTTAAAACTATCCTTCTAATTCAATAAGCTTTTTGACTTCTCTAGCTTGGTCATTTTAACTCCAAGGGAGTGATATGTAAGACTGCTTGGTAATCAGCTGATAGCAATCATATTTTCAGTTAAGTGGATGCCCTACATGCAAGTGTGAAAAATAATTAAAAAAATATTTCTGTGTTCTTTAATGTTTTCCTAAATCAATATGACATATTTTGTTCTATGGTACAATTCATCTTGCTTCAAACAATTACTCATTATTACTATCTCCTATCAAAGGACTAGTAAAGAGAACTCATCTCAAATGAATAGATTCTCTTAATGATTGAGATCCAGTGTCCAGATTTTATTTTTTAGGCTGGCAAGGAAAATTAGCTTTACCTTTCTTTTAAAATCCTCTCCTGCAATCAAATCAAATTACACTGAATAGTAAAAATAGTTTGAGAAACTAGAATTCTTTAAAATAGCATATATTTGATAGACATTAAAAAGATTATTAAATCCTTCTTCACCTTTTGCTATTTGGCATCAGAAGTTTAATATGTTTCATTTCAGTCTACAGGGGTTTTTGTGTCTATACAGTACATGAAATTGAAGAAATGCAGAGTGGACAACTCTTCATTCAGGGAACTAATAAGCTCACTAAGCCATAAGCCCTGTCTCAAATGAACTATCGTTTTTCACCTTTCTTACACATTTGGGAGGCATTAAGCAATTTTTCCTATGAAGGAAACTTCTTTCCCTATCCAAAGGAAGCAGTATCCTTGTACAGTGTCTAAGAAAACTATAAGCTGATGAGCGTGTGTAATAGAAGTGCTACATGTGGGTTATATATGGGTAAAAGCCCCTGGTGAAAATTTTCCCTCTCAGATATCCTCTGACTGCAGGAATCCTGAACAGAGACAGAGATTCTGCTTTCTTTCTGAAGTGCTGTATGGTTGAGAGTTTTGGTCCTTTATCATAAATCTTCAGCTTGCCAGCAGATAGCAGAAAGTGTTATGTGGTCTGTGATATACAAGGTCATATAAAATCAGTGTTCTCTAGATGCTGTATGGGCCACTTACCTACAAATTCCTAGGGTTTGAACTGGATTATCTGCAGGTCTTTTTCTGTTCTGTGATTCTACTATTTGACCTCCAGAGGACAGCATGTATGGTTAGTTCTATAGGTTACACATTTCATCTCTAACATTCCAAAAACAGCTTTGTCCAAATTTTCAGTCCTATCACTGCATGTGCTCCATGCTTCTTAAGAAAATTATAAATTCAAAGGTTTGAAGCTCTGATGGAGTACTTGAAGGAGAGCTGAATCTGAGGAGACAATCTGGCAGTGATACTGACAATGTGAACCTCCATGCCTGAAGAAGGATGAGGAGATAGCTGGCTATCGGTGCTGATTAAAAAGCATTTTTACAATCACACACAGAACTGTGCTGCTCTACATTACATTGCTGAAGTCTGAACATGCACTTCATTAAATGCAAAATAACTTTCCCATTTATTCAGTGATTGTCGGACCAAGGTCCTGACAGGAAACTTGTCATACTCTTTAAATACAGGGCAAACCTTCTCAGCAGCGCACACTTCCACTTAGAATTCTCAGAAGAAATTATGTCTTACAGAAGACATTATGTCTTATAGAAACAAAAAATGGAAGTTGCTTCTAGTTTGTCTTCTCCTGATACAGCTAAGGCTCAGAAATTATAATTGAGCTGTATATAGCAGAGAGTGGGTGAAAAGGAAGTGCCTCAGCAAGACAACAAAGGTGACCTGATATATGACACCTTTCACTCCGTCAAGGCACTTCTCAGGAAATACTGACTGGCACCTTAAGGAAATGAGTATGATTATATTCCAAAGGAGCGGAGGGAAAGAAAGATGTTAAACTCGTCTTTCTTTCTTTAAAGGTTATTTCTAATTTTTCATTTAATCTCCTTAATGAGATGCCTGTTGTTGCCCCAGACATACTTGCCTACTTCAACAGGTGACAGATTGAACCCCAAACTTCAAATATTAGAAGGTAATAACTAGTTAAAGATTTTTATAAGAATCATAAAGAAAAAAACAATCTACAAGTGTTCAGAAAATTCAAAATGTTCAGAAGGGAATGACCCATTCCTGAGTTTTAAATGTTACTTTTATAGATCTGATTTTCAGAATAAAAGTGTATAGGTTCCAGCATAAAGCATTGCATGGATATTAAATATATGAAGATGCTAAGAAGTCAGCCTATTTACAGTTTATGGGCTATGTTTCATATTCAGTGTCAGGTTGCAAACATCACTTTGAACCTGAGCCTTGCATTTCAGCTTAGCATTAGTTAAATCCCACAGACAGTGTTATGAGAGATTCTTGCTTTTATCACAGAGCAGACAACAAGAATCATTAAACTTTGATGACTTAAATGGGATAATGTTCAACAAAGAGATGCATGCAATCCAAAATATTTTTCTTTTAAGTTTGTGTGTGAAAGATAGCATTAGTAGGTAACCAATTACCTTGTAAAGGCTTCAATAGCTGAAAATGTTGGTTGACAATTATAACAGAATTATAATAGAAAGGTTTGCTGAGACTCTCCTCTACAGGATGGATGCACTCCTTAATAAACCTCATTGTCCACCAGTTACCCACAGGATAGGACCTAATGAAGAGCACAGAAGCTTTCTCTAATCAATATCTTACCTTTCATCCCCAACAACTGATGTATTAGGGGCATGCACTCAGGTCTCTTTCCATTATGTCCAAGTGAGTCTCTGCTGTATCACTCAGTTCACATACAGTCTTGTTTCTGGGGTAAGAGAGAGTGAAAGGAGAAAGTCAGCTGCAGAAATGCAAGGATATTTCATGGCCAAGAGGAAATTCTGTATGCCAGAAGCAATGAAAAGGAAGATATTGGACTCTTTTAAAAGGCTTTTCCCAACACCTAAGGGTGCTCACCAGTCATGATAAAACTGAGACAGAGAAGTGCATGCAGGTATTTATTGTTTTTATGATCTGGCCTTCTGTTAGCAGAGCATGACATGTTTATATGTGTCTCTGAAGATTGACCATAAACCCAGAATGTTCTATTATGTATTTGTGGAGGGTGTTCAAATGACAGTAGAAGCTGAGCAAAAGAAATGACACCAAGCAGTGTTGCATCCTGTTTTTAAGAAGCAGTAAAAGACAGAGACCTGTGCCCTGAAAGGGTGCCAGAGGTTGCAGTTTCACTGCTACATAAACTCACCCTGGGGAGCTGTCCCTGCCTACAGACCAAGAGCTACAGAAAATTGCTCCTGCTGCTGAGCACTATACCAGAATAGTGCTCCATGTTGCTGAGCACTAGTTCACCAGAGCAGACTGGCTACATCCACAATACATAGAAATCAGTGATGGACCTTTTCTGAGACTTATACGGGCAAGGTATAATGATGGTTGTTGGTTGTTTTTTCTTTTTCTTTCTCCGCAGAGCAAAGCAAATAATGCGAGGGCTCTGCAGCAGCTAACCAAAGTGATCTTTTTACAGCATGAAAGTGAGGCCATGCATTGCATGCCCAGAGGTGTGTACTTAAGGCACATGTGAGGTTGGGATAATATTGAAGTGAGGAAACAAACCTGCTTCACTCTTGTCTAACACAGCTTTAAGAAAAAAATCAGAGATGTTTGAAGGTTTGCTGCTTGATGCATTGTGAGCTTCAGCACGAATTACCATTCATGCAAACTGGAGTGGCAAGGAACCTGTACACCAGAGGGAATTTTGAAATGAAACTCATTAACACCAGAGATGTACTCACAATGGGCAGTGAGGAAACATATTCAAGCTAAGAGAAGTTTAGGAGTACATATTCCCCTGTGTATCTGGGGAAAATGTACCTGGAATAGGTAATAGCTAATTATCCTTTCAACATGTATCCATTTCATTTTAATTCTGTCTTACTTAAATTGTAAGTGATTTCTTCTCCGCGATGACATGAGGCAAAGTTTAATCCTGCTAGAGAAGGTACGAGGCTTTAGAAGAGAACAGGAATGCTAGAAAATAGGTATTATTATCACTTATAATATTTTATACCAATGTATAAGAGCTTTCTGTTTTTTTTTTTTATTTTTTCTTACCCTTCTAAAGTTTCATGATGTAGTATTTCCCCTCCTTGCCTTGCCACCATCTATTCAAACTTTCTCTCCATTCTTCTTTAAGCATTTAGGTAAAAAATGGCCTTCACAATTAAAAAAATCTCTAGCTTTTTTTCTCCCCTCCCCCTTTTTTTTTTGTTGGTTGATTGATTTTTTGTCTGGTTGGTTTTGGGTTTTTTTGGGGGGGGGTTGTTTGTTTGGTTTGGTTTTTTTTCTGAAGTACAGTCTCTACATATTAGTGCTAAACTGAGATGGTTTCTTCTTACTGACAGTGATCCAAGCAGTACAAAATTCCTGTTTGTAAGTACACATCACTGATACTTCAATGCTTGTCAGTAAAATTAAATAATATTAGTAAACCCCATTTTTTTTAAGGAAGATACGCTCCCCTGGCATTGTACTCTCTCTTGATCATATGATCGGATCAAAATAAGAGTGACTTGGGGAGTGAGGAAGAGCAAATGATTCACATTGAACAATTTAATAACAATTAACCTGTTTTCTATGTACCAAGTGCCTACAAGTAGCTTAATACTTTCTCAAATATATTCACCACATATTTTCTCTCAGTTACAGGGGTTTTAAACTCTTCATTTGAACTGTTTTTCAAATGCAATATTATTTTTCTTGACAGAGAAATTTTTGTTCAATGGATGTATAAATGTAAACAAACTCAGGTATCTGGTGCAAATATCTTAGATCAAAAATTCAGAATTTATTTTCTCAAATTTTTACTGTGTGAGGACTAAATAGATTTCTACTATCAAGCTTTCACTAGAATGCCTGCAAATATTGAGAACAACTAGAAGACATTTAATAGCTATATGCTGTTTGTTAAGGCAGAATGGGAAACCAAATCAACAAAAAAAAATAACCCAAATCTCCCCTTCCACCCAAAACAGGTCTGATACTAATTTCTTTCTTAAGCCAATTCTTCTGGGTAAACATTAAGGTTTTGGCATAAGTTCTGATGTCTCTTTATTTTCCCTCTTTTTCTCTAAAGCACTCAGATATACATTGAGCAACCTTGTCTGCAAAAAGCTATCAATAGCAGCATAGGATTCAGCCTCACCCCTTTGTCAAGAGTCCTTGTGACCGTAGTTTAAGTGTAATGTGGCCTCTATTTTTACTAGCAAAAGTGACAGCCCTTTGGCAGAGTTATCATACGCTCTTCCCCCTCTCATTTCAAAGTACTTTACTACATGTTGCATATTCTTCCTCTAAAAGTTAGTTAAGCAGGAAGGATCAAAACAGCTTCCATAGAAGACTCCTGAGATGTTACAGTGTTTACTGATATCTACTACTTTTCAATCCTGTTATGCTTTTGCATCATGCTGAACACATTGATCACTCATTTGTATTGCACATGGACTCATTCAAGCATACACAAGGTTGCATTTGTCCAGCTGTTACTACTGTGCTTGACCATAAAGGAGAAACAGTTCATGCATGACCCTCCTTTTTGTTAATTCTGATGCCTTTGGCATTATTTTTCTTTAACATCATGTCTAAAAAGGACCCAAAGATTATTTTACTCAAAGTACAAAATTCACTGTAAAGCTAGACATGAATATCTGCAACTGGTGGGCATAAGGTTAGTAAAAGAGTGAGGGGCCGAGACAGGTCTTTCTTTGAAAGGCACTGTACAGACAGAAGGCAGCTACTGCTGCTGCCACCTGATATGCTGACAAAGGCTCTACCTGTTGCTCAGTTTCCTTTTTATAGTTATATTCACAACTTTTAAGTGCTGAGACTTGGTTGCCTTTTTCTTTCATGTCTTTTATTTTATCCTTATCACTTCAATATCTTTTCTTGAGAGATTTGCAGGCAGGTTATCACTGCAGCAGAATTCTCAACATCTTTTTGTTCTTATCGTACCCATACTCTCCAATATTAGAAATGCTTGGGTTTAGATCAGCAGAACTGGTGGTAATAATCATGATCAGTCAAGAGTCCAGATCCCCAGACAAGCTTGTAGCATTGGGGAGCATCCAAGGTCGAGCTGGGAAATTATCAGGAAACCCAGGACAGGATCAGGACTGCAGACTGCAAAAAGCATCAGGCATAGTCTAGGAATTTCTGGACAGGTCTACAGTGACAAGACAGGTCTGAGTTAAACCAGAAAGAGAAGCCTGAAATGTGTTCTATTTATCCTGGTTTCACCAAACCTTTTGTTTATTGAGCTTTACTCAAATTGCAACCATCAGCATCTACACTAATCAAGTGGGAAATCCGAACAAATAGTTTGATGTGATACACCACTTCTTTTTTTTTCTTATCATGTGTTGTAGCTACAATGAGAAAGAAAAGTATGAACTTTCTCAAGAACACATCTTTTTTTCATAACATATTCACAAGGCAAACAGTTCAAGTCTGTTTCTCTGCTAGCAGCATGTTACTGCATTTGTTTTGGGTATGTGTTTTGCTTGATTCATAGCCATTTTCTACAGTCTTTCCCCTAAGTATCCTCAGAATTATTCTGTTGAATACCTATTCTGAAGCAAGTTCTCATCTTCCACTCTCTCTGTAGTGATACTTACTTTTCATGTCATCCCCAAAGTCATTCTCTATTGCAGTTAGTGTACTTTTGTAAACAACAAATGCTCCTTGACCCTTAAACAATTGCAGTCAAGATGTAGTCTCAGAATAGGCCACCTTGGCAACAAACAAAGATAAAATACCCCATTCCAAAGTCTGAACTATAGATTATGCTTTTCAGTGCTAACTGCTCTGGCTGGAGTTGTGAACATAATTCCAGCTCTTCTGCTTTTTCTCTGGGTTTAGAAAAACAGAGTTCCAAGAACACTTGAAATTTTGGCAAAAGAATTAATTTAATGAATTATGCTCCAACAAAAAACAATCATTCATGTGGCCAGTGGGTAAGATTCTCATACCAATGCAAAAGAACAGTAAAAAGCAAAATACACTCTTATATACACTTGAGCTAACTTTTCTCTTTTCATTTATCCTAGAATTGTTTGGGCTGTAAACTGAAAAAAAAAAAATCTTCCAGCATAATAATAGCTATTTTTCATCTTTTGCCAAAGAAATTCAAGAGGTTTTACTTGGTAATTACAGGTCAAGCTTTAAAAAGCCACATGAAGATAAATTCTCTTACACCTAGTCTCATTGACTTATCCTTCGATTCTGTTGGGTGAAATCAGTACAGTGTAATTATTAGTTTTTCCCAGCCTTTATGTTTGATGCTTTCTTTTCTCAGTGGAATTCTTAAAATGTAATTGTATATTTTTCTTTTAAAACCTATGTTCCAGTCAGGTACTTTTCAATATATAGTTTACAGACACTTGCAAATTCAGGAAAGCTGGCTAAGGGAAGAAAGCAGTATTGTCAGAGAGTTTAATTCTGCACATCATGTTTTCATTGTGAAAGTGTTCAAGGGGCTGGAAATCATTAAAAATTACTGTCACTAAATCCTTCAGTTACACCTACTACAGCCAAATCACAGATTAGTTCAAAGAGTCCCATGTCCTGCGTTAAGTCTGATAAGATGATTGAGATGATCTTTCCTGGCCTTAGAAGGTGTGAATGTCTGAAATTACTTATATATGATATGTTAGAAAGCTATGCCTGTTTAAGTCTTGTGCCAACAAACAGAGCTTAATTTGTACATGTACACAGTTGTGAATTTCCTTTAAAGCAGACAGAAGAAAGCTGATTTGCATAAGTTTGCACACCAAGGACCCTGAAGACAGTACAGGTCAAACTGGGCTTCCAATTTACTTTAACTTAGACCTTCTTGACTACTGGTATAATGATTGCCCCAATTTACTGTTCCTTTATACATTAGTAGAATTAAAGCAAGAAAAAAAATATTCCAAGGGAGTTTAATGGGAAGGGCTCTAATTTAGAGGACATTATTAATAATTTTTTGACTTTTCCCATAGAAATTAATGGTGTGAAATGTCTAATAATTCACCTATTTCACCCCATACAGTACAATAAATCTACCCTGCCCTTATGTGAGTCTATCTCAGATGAGAAAGTAATGAGAAGCTGTCTTAGAAAGCTGCACCTACTTGGCCAAGAATTTGAGAAAAATTTCTGGCCACATAGAAGGGCAAATCTATAACAGATTAATTAGACATACAGCTCAAATAAAATTTGCCATTGAGAAGTAAAATATATACAGCAATAGAGCCCCTTCTAACACATCTAATTTTGCTATACCATTCATAACAGAGACTGCACACAAAATTCAGCAACTTTCTACAGTAATTTCATTTACAGTGTATTACTAAGATACTTTTGCTTTTAGAATATTTGAGAACATGTTATTATATAAAGCAAGAAGTAGACCCTGCGATCACCTCTCCTTTGAAATGTGGACACTGACAAAAGACAGCACTATACTAGTTACTTCAGCATTGCAGAATGTAGAGTGCAGTCCCAAGACCAACTTGGTATTGTCCTATAGCTTCTATATGCAATATTCATACTAGTTCTTTCAGTTCAAGTGTCTTAAAGAGATCTAACATACAGCTGATGAACACTCTGATAACTCAATTTATTTTTCCCAGTCATATAGCCGTGGAATATAAATTCTTATTTTCAAGTTTATTCAGTCTGTAACCGCAGGTCTGGGCATACAAAAACACAAGTTTGTTTGCTTGTTTTCAGTTTAGGTGCATCCATATAACTTTATAGCAACATATTATTCTTTCCTTTATTTAATACTTCCCAGTCTTTATCAGTCATGTTTTACTCCATATTGTACTAGTAACGTGAAATAGATGGGTGCAAAAATCCAAGACCGCTGAGGTGGATTTTTTTTTTTCATGTGTAGATAGCGGGGAAAAACAGGGGATGGTTTTAAACTAAGAGAGAAGATACTTATATTACATATTAGGAAGAAATTCTTTACCCAAGAGGGTGGTGAGGCACTGGAACAGTTTGCCCAGAGAATCTGTGGATGCCCCATCCCTAAAAGTTTTCAAGGCTAGATTGAATGGGGCTTTGAACAACCTGCTCTAGTGGAAGGTGCCCCTGTTCCCTTATGGCAGAAAGAGTGGAACTAAATGATCTTTAAGGTCTTTTCTAACTGAAGCCATTCTATGATTCTGTGATTCATATCTCCACATAAGGCAGCCAGGGACAGATCTCTATTCCCTGAGACAAGTTTAATGTCAACACTGCTTAAATCTAGCCTCTTGTGCAGCACATTGGCTATATTCACATTGCTATCCCTCTGACTCCAAAGCATAAACACCTTTATGTCTTGGCGAAAAAATTCAGGTCAAGTACCTGAAATAATGTGAGAACAGTTTTGGACACTTATGTGACAAAGGCAATGCTTAGTCAACAGCCACGGCCAGTTTAGTGGTCTCATTTCTCTTTCCAAACATATTAGTAATTATTTGACACTGTTCTTTTTTAATATATTAAAAAAAAAGCAAAAATTACATTAGTTATGGCCCATCATCCAAGAAAAATACTTCCATTTGCTGTGTAAGTAGTCTGGCACCTGCTTTTCAAAAGAACATCTATGAAGATTATATGTATATTTTTATTGTAGTATACTTAGTAACTCTATCACAGAATCACAGAATGGATCAGGTTGGAAGGGACCACTGGAGGTCATCTGGTCCAACCTCCCTGCTCAAGCAGGATCATCCTAGAGCACATGGCACAGGATTGTGTCCAGATGTTCTTGAATATCTCCAGGGAGAGAGACTCCACAATCTCTGGGCAATCTGTTCTGGTGCATGGTCAACCATACAGTAAAGAAGTTCTTCCTCATATTCAGGTAGAACTTTCTGTGCATCAGTTTCTGCCCATTGACTTGTCCTATTGCTTGGCATCACTGAGAAGAGCCTGACTCCTCTTGATATACACTCTTCAGATACTTACAGACATTGATGAGTCGTCTCTTCTCAAGGCTGAACAGGCCCAGCTCCCTCAGCCTACAAGTAAGAGAGATGCTTAGTCTCCTAATCATCTCTGTCGCCCTAAATCAATATGTTATTTCTAATTCCAGCCTACATCTACTGTTGATTAGCAAGGAGATTTAAAAATCATTGACAATGTCTTTCAATGTTAAAAATTTTCTGGAACCTTTTAAAACCATCAGTTTTTTTGCAGCAAATGAAGTGTACTGCTTAGAGGAAAGTAAATGAAGCTAAACATGTACTTGATATTGATTCAGTCTACATAGCAGATGGCAACATGGATGCAAATAAAGTGCTTGTCCTTTTATTATTATTATTAGTTAATATTTACATCACTAGAATGCCCAGAGGCCTCAGTCAGGAGCAGAGACCCATTATGCTAGACACTACACAAATATGCACCGGAACATTTTGTTCCAGTATCATCTTTCTCCTGCTGCACACTAAACTCATTGATGACTCATTTGTACTGCCCAGAGAGTCATTCAAGCATACAGAGGGTTGATTTTCTCCAGCTGCTCTGAAAAGTTTATAACCTAAGCAGCAAGGGAAGGAAGAAACAGACGAAAGCAAGGTTCATAAATGCAAAATTTCACTTTGAAGGTTTTGCCTTATGTTTCTTATAACACCGATGTGTTGGAATACTCTTTCTGGTTTCTCCGGTTAACTTCTCAGTTTCCCACTTCTACACCATAAGACTTGTTTTCTTGAACCTATCTCCTTCCCTTTGATCCATTCTCCATGCTTATTCTCCACTGCTTTCATGGCATGTGCTTTTACCAGATCACCCTATATCCTCCAAGTCTGGCAAGACACCAGGAGCAATACAGGAGTTACAAGGATATGGTACTCATTGGCTAAAACATACAGTTCTAAATATTAACTAAACTAGTGTATTCAATTTTGAAATTCAAAATGTTCCACTGTGTTCATCCAGAGTGTGACATATTTTAATATTGATAGTTAACATTTTCCTGTATTGTATATGATCAGTTCTACAAAACAATTGATTACTATATATAATCATTTTTTTCACAGAAAAGCCTCTTTTCCACTAAGTTTTTGCCTGAGGGCAGTTTCTACCAGGTAACAGGAGTAAGTCCTTCCCCCTCCTCGCATTCATCCTTGTCCTCAGCAGGTGCATAGTTCTGTCTCTCACAATCAAGTCCTAGTGGAGTATGAAACTAGATTTCAATCAATTGCTCTCTGATCCTGTGGATGGGTCTCAGCTACAGTCTCAGATACATTGGTATACAAGGTTTTCTCTCTCTTCTTTTCCTGCTTTCTCACCTCTTAGAAGGAAAAATTGAAGGACTTTTTTTTAGAGGTCTACTAAGAGTTTTGATGTTTAAGATTGAAACAGGAACCCATTACTTAGTTCACTTCAGAAACAGTAGAAATTAAACTACCTAAAAAGAAGAATATTTTTTATTATTTCAAAATTAATGATATAGAAAAATCAGACTTTGAATAGGAATTTTGTTGCAGCATAAACTACAAAGTGTTATAATATTACCCTTATAAAAATCCTAAATGCAAAATATTCCTTTGCAAAATAAAAACATTTTAAAATTCAAGTAACATTAAAGAAATATTATCAATATAATTTTGATGTCTTATAAGAAAATTATGCCAATGCAAAAAAAAGCCTTAAGAGAAGTGTTACTTAGACTTAGTATTAAGAACGTCTACTTCTCAAAGAAATTAGGTGTTCCTGATGATATTTAAAGGAATTAAATCCATTATACTCAGTCATTACTAGGATTCAGAGTTAATACCATACTGCTACCTTATACTCTTCAAAAAAGTCACAGATGACGGTTTGTGCACAGAGTTTCCCACAGCATTTATTTGATGAAATGTTAATTAGTATTATGACTGGTAGTATTTAGCTTTAGTAACTCTTGGGGCTAAAAGAAATATATCTGTACAGGTTACTGACTAGTACAGCTTAATCTAAACTTAGACTCACTAAAACCAGTTAATAAGTATATCTACACTAAGTTTTTCGGAAACTGTTAGCTCACATCAGGGAGCACTAATAACAGTTGTTACTGAGGTGATCTTTTTGCCTCACATTTTTGTATAGAATACAAAAAACCATGTTAGTAATACCAAAACCAAGGCTAACTGATTATGTGCAACCTTCATGTACCTACTCCTATGCAAGACTGGAAATACTGCCACAGTTTTATTATACTGTGATGCACTATTACAGGAAATAAGAAACACTGCAATATTCCCCCAAAAGGAAACAAGAATATGCTGTTCCATACAAATACTTTCCTTTTACTAATACTACCTTTTGTCAGCGGTTGTTGCTTATAATATAGCTCTTGTAGGATTATTTAGTTAGGTGTATTTCCTGTAAATCAAATAGAAATGCTAGGTCAAGCTTTCATCTGGAAAATTGGGGGAAAATTATATTGACTGCCTATCTCTGGTAAGTAATAATTCCTGAATCTATGGTAATAATTCTGGCTTTAAAAAGAACAAGAAATAGTGAATGCAAAAATTGACTAGAAGTTAAAGAAATGGGAAGGGAAAGTTGATCCATAATGCCAAATAATAGAACAATGTTATTTGTAAACTTTCCTACCTCAGGGTGTTTTGACAACAGATCCTGTTTCATTATCATGAAAACCTGTCACTATTCAACCATTATCCATCAGCTATCATGCCTTGTATTTACCATAGTTTATTGGCCAGTATTGATAACCTGCATTGTGCACAAGATGACCTCTTGTCCTTTCAACAGGTGTTATTCCAGTGGATCAAGCAAAATTACTGCTCTTTATTTGGCAAGGTTTCCTATAAGGAGTTTTCTGGCTTCAACCAACTTATCTGAACATTGCCTTATAATACTGCCATCTTACTCAGGTCTAAAGACATTATTATAATATCAAGGTTGAGACTGTAAATAGATACATGAGCAATACATGCTCCTAGGGAATGGGAGAAAAATTTCTTATTCCTTCTGGAATAAAGTTTTGGATCAAATGCCATCAAGTAGTACTAGTGGTATCAGTTACATAACTAGATTTTACTACCGAGCTCTTTGGTTTATCTTTAAGTTTGATGCAAGCAACAATTCTGGAATTCATTTCCAAGCCTTGATTTTTTGTTATTAAATGGGAATGTGGTGGCCTGACATCACCAAAAATGCCTTTGAACATGTGCTGTGAACTGCACATGTTCTCCCTAAGTCCCTATCGCATTTTGGTAGCACAATGAGTGACAGAGGAATTGCAACTCCACAGCCAGGAGCCTTTTATCTATTTCAGAGTGGTGATCTGAGCCCAGTTCAGCTGGCATTTTTGGCAGTGGCACACACCTAATCACAAGTTCTTTCTCCCTACCTCATGCCAACTATGGTAATGCCGTAACTGTTCACTGACAGCCTTGATGACCTTCCTTTATAGGCAATACAATTGCATAAGGTAAAAATCAGGAATGATAAGTATATTGTGTAAGGTCACACATTCAGATACTAGAAATAAATCATGGGCTTCAAATGACAATAAAGCTGGAAATAATGAATGTCACTGATAGTAATTCTCAATATATATAAAAAAAGTTTTTTTAATGCTTTTTAAAAGCAATGTTACTATGGATTCAGAAAGTCACACAAGATTATTCTGGTGATGCAGATCATAGCAGCCTCTGCAGCAGGGAGGTCAGTTTCTATTCTTGTTTATGTCAAGGACTGAAAACAGTATTCCTGGTTGACACTGGGGACCAAGAAGGAAGAATCTTACCCTTAAAAGCTTGTATTAAAGACAGGACAATGAGTTTCTTGTCAAAGACTCTTGGTTTCAATTTGTGTGTAGTTTAGCACCCATATTCATCATAGTTATGGATGGTACCTAAAAATGTCACTCTTCTGTACTCCACTATGACTTAATTTACCTTTATTATAAACAATGTGTAACTAATGTGGGGGTTTCCAATATCAGAAAAGAGACACAGATAAATTTTTGATGTACGTATTCTGTATTGGGATTGACCTCTGCTCCCGTTTGTTTATTGACACAATTCAACTGTATACTGATGAGTCACTGTTACTTTAGCCTAACATATTTGGAACAAAAAGGGTCTAAACAGTATGAAAAAGCAAATATGAGGCAGAATTATGTTGCTAGTATGGGTTAGAGGAATTTTCTTTTTGGCACTCTCTTTGCAAAAAAATGATGCAAGTTTTAACATGTCTTGCTGCTGAAAAGAGGAAGAGAGGCTATAGACTGTTTTCTGTTACAGAACTTTATGAGCCACTTCATTTGCCATGAGTCACATTTATCAAATAATGCTTATTAATAAAGCTAATCTTGAGATTTTGGCTAATTCATCTGAAAAGTCCTTAGCGCCAACACATGATATAACCTTTTTGTAAATGTGAGTCATTCACTTAAACTAAGGAAATGTTTATGGCAGTGTAAAACATTAATTAGCTATCATTCTAAGAAGATACCAGGAACTAGTGTTCAAACTCCCTGTATTTTAACAGATGTCAAAGAGATTAAGTCAAACAACTAACCTTTGTATGACAAGAATGTAATAGAGGAGTAAAAGTCTTTAGTTTAATAGATATTAAACACAGAGAAAGAGCATGCAAAAGCAAGCAAAAATCTATTCAGCAAAAAGAGACAAAGTTATTTCTATATAGAAATATGTATTTAACATTGAATGTTATTCAGGGTATTTCTAGCCTTCAATCTATGCTTCATATTGCTTGGCCTGCATGTGCTGGTGCCACAAGTAAATCCATTCCTTAAAATATAGTCTGAAAATAAAACAAATTTTAAATTATGGTCATAGTTTACTAATTGGATATTAAATAATATGATGCAGTTTCTCTGCATTGCCTTCATTTTGGGGACTGGCTTGTCCTCAGTTAAATAATGCCCTTGTAAAATTGCAAGGGAAAAATAAACTGTTTTTCTCTTAACCAAACAGATATAGCCCTGTGATATGAAATTACTGAAAAGATGTGATTTGGGAAAATTACAGTTCCTTGCTTAGTATGTATTGTGCATGCCCTACAGCCTTCCCTAACCAGTAGCTCCCAATTTCATTTAAATTGTAATGATTTCCTTTAAGGACAATTATGTTGCCTAAGAGCAATGTATGCATAATAATGCTGTTCTGGCATGGTTCAATATAGGATGCAAGTAATAACTGTTTATTAATATGATAATTAACTGTTAATGCTTAGCAACCTAATTATATCTGTTAAATAACTTACATTTCTGAGCCAAATTCTAGCAGGAAGAATTCTATTAAAAATAATAAAAAGCAATGAATATTATAGCAAATGCACAGTTGTAGTTTAAAGTGCTGGATTTTGACTTACATAAACTTACATGAAACAGATTTGGGATTTCTGCATATAACAAAAGAGACTGTAAGGGCTTCCTTGTTCTAATAGAAGATGGCTCAATGCTAGAATCTGCGTCTTATTTCAGGACATGCATGAATGAACTATGAATACCATAAAATACGAAGAAATTAGTAAAAGTATGTGTACTCTAAAGGGTTATTAGAAAGAGTAAAGAAAGGCTCTTCAAGCAACACTTGCACAAGTTTCACCATTATTCACTGGACCTGCAACTTGTGCAGCAAAAATCACATTTTCAGCTCTGTGGCTGCTAACTTTTTATCTTGTTTTTCTTGACCACAACATGCTTAAAAATATTGCAATTACAATTTCCATTATTGTTCTTTTAGACCTTGGAACAACACCTCAGGAGATAATTCACCTCAGAATATCTAGAAGCACAGATAAGAATGAATCTAGGTATCATGAAGACAATGCCATATCATAGGATTCTGTACTTCAGACAGATCTTCTTAAAATCATTTGTTTAAGATAGAAGTGGAAATTTCCCACCTTTTGTTTCCTATGGCAACTTGTTTTGCCCATAGTTTTGAGGATGTTTTAACTGTTAGTCCAGATTCTTTTATTATAATATACAATTTTTTGAAACTCTGTCAACCCGTCTCTTCTGAGTATTTCTTCCCCAGCCCTTTCCTCTGCTCATCACTATAAAGTCAAATAAGAGCATAATGTAGAATAATTTTACATGATCCTTTTGATCTCCTTTCTTTCATAGCTCTGAAACTGGATTTATAACCTATCTCCTATCAGCTTCATTATCACAATCTATCATTCCATTCTTCAGGATAAAGAATACACCATGATTCAGTATTCCAAATAAGTTCTCCCTGTGTCTTCCAAACATAACTTACTGAAAATTTTAATCATCAAAAATCATTCAAATTTGATTTTGTTCCAGAATTAAGACCAACTGGAATTTGCAGAATACAATGTCATACCAGCCAATGTCACCTAGCTGGCAGATACACCTTTATTGACCCAGTACACTTTTTCCCTAGGAATTCATTGGCATGCTAAGATCAAGATACAAGGGGCATATTGAAAAACGTTAGGGGTGCTCAGTAATACAGGAATTGATTCAGAATACCCTGTTGTGACCCAAAAGTTTTATATTAACTCACTAGGCACTGGATAGGACTTTACAATATAGACCTTGCAAATTAAAAAAATGAAAATATATTTTAATAATGGTGATTTGAATCTCAAAGATAATGGTAGGAGAACTGACTGACACAAAGTGTACTCTCAGATGTCTTATTAGCCCTACTCCAGAAAGTTTCATTTGTAAGAATTGAAGGAAGCAAAAAAAGAACGCTGAAATTTGTGACCTTTCATCACAACTGGAATAAATCAACTCTAAAATAAAAGGGCATAACACTAGCACTCTGCATTCTCCACACTGAGGAACCTCATTTATCTCCTAGAAGAGAAATGGATTCTTGGCAAACTGAGCTGGCTGACAGTGTTCTGACTTGTTTGAGCCAGCTATTTCAGGGTGATTCATTAAGATCTATTAACACAAAATTTAAGATCCCTGACTTTTTACTTTTTATTTCAGAATTAGAAATTCTGCTGCAGTGAGGTCAATTAAACCCTGTATTATTATCATCAAGCTGATAAGGTAAAAAAGACATTTATTTTCCTTTAACTCACTTATGAATGGTGCAGCAGACTATACTGAGCATGAGAACTGTACTGCAATCAGAACTGGTAAATTGAGGAATCACTGGACACGAATTTATATACACATTAAATAATTATGATTAATATGAATTCCAGTATGATTTGAGTATTTTTATCCTTCAGAGTGCTTTTATCCGTCCAGTTCTCTGTGCTGCAAAGAGAGAAAGAAGAAGATACAGTTGCTTGGCAGTCAGATTCTGAGTGTCCTCTGCTTAGATATGGATTGGGTTCTGGTTCCCATCAGCCTGCTTCTGATTTTCTAATCCAGATATCATGCAGTGTCAAAATGCATAAACAGCTCAAGGCATAAAGATTTAAATGCATGTCTCTTTTTATCAGCTGTATGACCCATTCACTGACCTGAGGGGTCCAGATTTCCAAATTGTCTCCACTTGGTTGTTTTTGTACATTGGTGAGGGTGCAACAGCAGGAAATAGCCATGACAAGGTTAGCTGCCGGGGCTCTTCCCTCACCTGAAAACTGGAGTAGGAGAAAGGCACGGATGTAAATACTAAGCAGAGGAAAAGACTGGAAATAGATTTCTCATTTACTCCCCAAACTGCAAGTTGTCTGAACCGGGAGCTGCCTGGCTGAGTAAAGAGGAATAGGTGTCCTTTTCCTCTAGCCCACAGCTGCTACTCCCCAAAGGAGGTCCATACACTGTGCTTCAGGAATGCTGTGAGCATGGCTTTGGGGCCAGGCTTGTACAAGGTGTCCATCTGCCACCAGCCCAAGTCATGATGGAGCAGAGGGCTACTTATGTCCCTCCCTAGGGGCCACTTCTCATGTGCATGTGTACCTACCCATGAAACTTTACAACTCAAATTTAAGGCATTAAACAAGAGTAAACAAGTGATGAATTGTGTGGTTTTGGGATGTATTTCAACATATGGTAGTGGTTTTTATGATGCTCACACTTCCCTGGTTTGCACTACATCAGTCATTTCTTAATCTCCAGGCACACACACAAAAAAAAAAAAAAATTCAAATGGATAAAAAATGACTCTCTCATCCCTCAGTCTCATTCTAACCAGAGGTCTCATGCTCTTCTTAGCAAAAATAAGAAAAGGTTTGATTGTATTTTCCACAGATATCTGCTCATGTAATTTTTTTGTAACGTGTGTAAAGTACCAGTGGAGCGATATAAATAACAAGGAGAGAGTGAAAATAAAAATCATTCAGTTGTTTATATAATCCTATCCATATTGTTTTGTATCATGGAAAATCTTTTCTTGTCTCTTGGCATGTTTTTCCTAAAAATTAGTAAAGTGGAGAAAGGTTGGGCTGTCTTATGTTAGCGTCTTTAACAGACTCTGGATCACTATCATTTAGTGAATGACATTGGACCTCACAAATGACCCCAGACCATATTCTCTCTTAATGTTTACTTATTCTCTCTTAATGTTAACTTTATTGTTATTTATTGTTTTGCTAGAGTCTGTTTGCAGCAATTTGTAGACTATGAGAAGCAAGACTACTTGGTACTTCTCAAAACAAAATATCACATTCATAAATTAATACTCAAACACAAAAAAGATATACAAGTCCTGCCGTAAAAATAATAAATAAAATCACTGCTTTATTTATTATTTATTTTTCTCTCTTGACAGAGTTTTCTTAACACACATATATATATAATACAGACATGATTAAAATTGTTGATGACAAAAAAGTGTAGGAATAAAGGCATTGTGATGGAGAAGACTATAAGGTGACCTGAAGAGATTGGGCAACTGGTTATGTGAACAGTGTACAAAAGTAAAAGGAAAGATATCTTGAAATGGAAGGTAAAATTACTTAAAGGCTTACAAAGAAATATTCTTGTAAGAGATAAAAAAAGGAAAATGTTTTATTTATAAGTATTTTTATATATCTATATGAACTCCAAGCAAACAAAAATTAATACTGTGCCAATGTTCTCATTCATTTCAACCTGGTAAAGGATTTTAGAATAATAAAAGTAGAATATTCCTCAAATCTAGGAAGAACAAATATAACAACAACCCATACAGAATAAGAAGAAGCATATAGGACTAAAAAACAAAAAATATTTCATAAAGAAAACATTTCCAGTCTCCAGAATGCAAAAATAGCAAAAATAATTTCATAAAACAGATTTATTCATTATAATGTGTGGCTACATTAAAAATCTTAAGATGTGAACAAAATGTTCTCAATATCTTGTTATTAATTTTCCACCATCATTGTCAATTAGTTCTAAGCTCTTTTTTAAAAAAAAAAANCGGTGTGTGCAATAATTGTCTCTACACAGCTGACATTGACTTTATTATCAATCAATGTCACAATAGTGCCATAAATATTTGTACAGTGTCACAGCTCTTAAATGATGTCACAGCAACACATTAGCATTATGTAACACTAAAAAACTGAGGGTCATTAAACAGGTTAGAGACTTCACATTTACAGCACAACTTTTTGGTCCCTTGGAGCCATTTGATACTATTTTCTTTTTCTGATCCATCCATGAATAACAGAGAAATAATTTTAATATCTGCACTTGAGTTAATCACACTCACTGGTCTTGCTTTAAAATCAATGGAGAAAACCAGAAACTTTCAGACCATTGTTCATCTCATTTTAAAGTGAGTGTCTAAAATAGGTCAGGAGCATTGTACCATGAAAGGTCTTATATCTGTCCCTTGATTAGAAAAGGAGCCTAAAAAGGCTACATTACATATAGATGTCTCCAGTATAGATTTCTAAAGTTAAGTGAGATTAATTCCATTAGTGCACTTTAAATCTTTATTTTTTTCTGTATAAAATCCTGGTTACATGTGTCCAAGAGTACAGATAATGCTCCTATGAGCACCAGTGCTCACTGTGCTTGCTTCATCAAATGTCTCAAGATTCTGCCAGAGCAGCACAAAGCTATCCCAATATATGTACACTGAATTATCTTTAACATTTTGGGTCTTAGTCAAAACACCATTGCCTTCAAGGTAATATTTTCTGAAAAGAATTAATTATTCATATCCTCAGACAATGTTATGATAAGGAAGAACAGATTACGTCACATAACTTCAGACATCTAAAAGGTACAGATGTAAGACTGAGCCAGTAACCCTAAGTTCCCTTGATAGTAACTGGAAAGAAATTGGCACCTCCAAAGGGCCATCCATCTGACCTACCCTAGATACCAATCTTAGGATAAGAAGAATCATTCCCTCGAGGTGTCCATTTCTCTTCATTGACTATAAAGAAAGAAGAGGGCAAGATAGAAAGATTTAATTTTTTAAAAATGCCAAAACTAATCCAGATAAATCTTAACTCCAGGGGGAAAAGCATTAGGCTACTTTATACAGAAGGTCTGTAAGAATATATGAGCCAAGGGGCCAAATTAACTTGTGTTCAAAATAGAGAAACAGCACAGATTTTGGTGAATTTTTTAACATGTACTAGGCTCAATATAAATTCAGTATAATTGGCCACTCAAGAAAACTCAGGAAAACTGTAAACAAAAAGGACTTTCTGCTCAAACACAGGAATAAAGTATCTGTTCCAAGGCAGCCACATATTTCATATTTAATACTAAGAATATTTTAGGAGCTCAGACTTAAAAAAAATTGATAGACTAAGTTTACCTGCACTGTCAGAGTAATAAATTAACCCTTTGGATACTGGTGTCATACCTACAGAAAAGATTAAAGTCAACACCCTCCTTCTATGGAGGAGAGTTTTGATAAAGAGTCCCAAGCTTAAAGCCAATTGCAGAACCTGGCCTACAGTGAGTACATGTTTAGAAGCTAGTCAGGTTTGGGTGGAGATAAATGGTAACTTTGGAAGAAACTCACTGGAATATAAAGGGAATAAAAATTTCCTGCTCAATTAATTTACAGGAACAATCCTTTATCAATTAAATAGATGTTTAAAACTTGTATCTGAAATTGTTTCTTTTCATATGGAACATATGGAAATGTGGAAATTGCTTGTAAAGTAGCAAAATTTACTTTGTTTTATTCTGGATTTCCGTAGTTCTAACTTGCTAAATTGGACGTGAAGTGGTTGGGTTATTTTGGCAACACTACTTTAAATATAAACATCACACCTTCACATAAAGTATAATGAAATAAAAGCATTCTAATGTTTTTTTACGATAATAACATACAATTAATCCTCATATAGTGATATTTAAAAGTATACAATGAAGGATGATGTATGGAGAAAAAAAGCAGGAAGGTTCCTTACATTCTTCAGGTGGATATTGCATAAGGTCAGGTTGAATGGGGCCCTGAAAAACCTGTTTTATTTGAAGATGTCCCTGCTCATTGCAGGGGGGTTGGACTAGATGATCTTTAAAGGTCCTTTTCAGTCCAAACTGTTCTGTGATTCTATGATTCTATAAGTTAATGTTTTCATAAATGTGTATGATTTTCTGTAGAGCAAACATATAGAATAGCTGTCCTGAACTCAATAGGAACACTAAAAAAATTGCTTAATGTCAGGTTTCAAATGGTTCTTGATGTACTGAAACTGTTTTCTACACAGGTTGCACTACAGGTGTTGTCTTTCTTCACTCATTCTGGTCGTATACTGACTTATTTGTACAATGCAAATACTGTACCTGATATTTTACTGAAAAGAAAAGGATTTACTATGGTCAGGCATGGGGCACGCGTCATGGGACGGGAAAGAAGGGACACAGGCATAAGCAAGCAATAGGGAGTGGGAGAGCATCGGGATAATGCCAAAACCAGACCTTTGATGTACAAAGTCACATCAGCTGAAGTACAAGACTAGTATCATGAATACTTCAACATGTCAAAAACTTCAACATAATTTCATTTTGAAGTACATTTAACTACATTTAGAACCATGATATAAATGCAATATCACAAGCTACATTGAAAAAAAGATTTCTTTTTAGTCTGTTTTGATTTTACAAACACATTTCTGTGATGGAAAGTTAATACTCTAAGAAGCTATTGAGAATATCATAGAATCATCTTTTTTTAAACTGTATTAGATAGGGAAAACATCTACAAAATCTTTCCCCCAGCCAAGTCATCTAAGAATTTATTTTTAAACTCTGATGAACCCAACTATGTTTGCAAAAAGCTACCCACAGTATATGGCCTAATACATTGACAACAGGCAGAAAGAAAAGACTTTATTAAGACCTTGAACATATAGACTAAAGGAGATACAATATTATACTATGATTCTGTGTTTGGGAGCACTGTAGGGACACTGGAACTGCATACAGTATGAAAAAGATGATGCAAGATTCTATTTTGTTCTAGTTTATCAAAAGTTATATCAATGTTAACTAAATGAGACTAGGAGTAAAATTTTCCATAGTGATAATCTTATTTCATAATGGTTCTTTTTAAGTGTCCACAGGGGACACTAAAAGGAGAACACCAGATCAGATAAGCCACAAGGCGGATACATTATAGTCATTTTAATGGTGCAATAAAGAAGATAGAGTTAGGATCCAAAATGTAGGAACTGAGCACAGAATTCCCCAATCCAGACTGGTGCAGGAGCTGAACAGAGCAAGAGGGAGAAGCCTAAAGGGAAGGAAGGCTAAAGGACATATTTGGAAACCATATCTACAGTAGACAGCTTAGAATTTAACTTTCAACATGGCACAAGTACCAGTTATATGTAAAATGTGCTTTTTTTCTTACACAACACTTAATAAAAGTATTCATCTACAACAACATTGTTTCCATTTCACAGGTATCACGGCTTTCATGAATATTTCTTTCACTTTTTACAAACTTATTGTATTCAACAGAATGGTCCATGGTCTCTCATAGTGAATAAGCACACAAAAGTTGTAGACGCAGGCTCCACACCTCGCTGAAGTGTTCAGCAGAAATGCAGCTGGACTGTGGCAACCAGTTCTGTTAAATTCAGTGGGTGTCCCCCAAAGTAAGTATCTGGGAACTACTTATTTCACTCATAACACTTTCTTTAATTTCATCCTTCCTGTACACCATTGAATCCAACAGGCCTCATAAACAACTTCTTATAATGGAAAAAAATTAATGAGAAAATGAAGTCAATGTTCTGGATTAATGCCTTCCAAAGCCACAGGCCATTAAGTAGGTGCCCAGAACAATTTTCAGACATGTTCTCTAATCATCAAAAGGTCCATAGTACCTAAGAAATTACCTCAAGCACGATTTATTAATGCTTATCATTAACTTACTGCTATTGCATTCGGGTTTTGGACAGAAAGTTGCTGCCAATCAGTCTTAAAATAAGCTTAAAAATCTTCCTACTTTTATTAACATCAGTTAAACTGCTTATGATATTTGATGGCAGGTTTTGACTGTGAAATTAGAGAAACATTGGATGATGATATACCAGTAAGCATAAGACACAACTATAATGACAGGATTTGTTACCATAAATGTTGGGGTATACTATCAAACACAAAAATTCAGGGAGAGAGCTTAAGAAGGAAAGATTTAAAGCATATTCTTTTCTTAAGTAATGCACTTTCTTAAAAGTAATACATGTGTCTTATGATCACTGTAGAGGAAGTTATTCTCTACAGAAATTTGAATACGTAAGAGCTGATGGTTAAAGAGTTGCTGACACTGGAGAAAATCCGAACATAAGGATTGGATGGAAAAATAGTAAGAAGAATAGTACAAGAACGGACTGAATTGCATATGAAGGTTAGAGCAGAAAATTGGGGGCAATTAGTCTGGAACACTGCAGAGTGGCCATTGTGCCTGGCTAGGATGTTTGCTGAGACTGCAAATCACATATTTATTTATTTCTGCTGAACTAGCCCTCTAAGTAATAAAGTGCTGCAAGGGCACAGACCATGAACAGTAACATAATTCATGTGAAATTAAGTCACAGCAACCAACTTGTAGATAAATGGATAAAAGAGCTACATATTCTTCTGGCATAAATTCTGTGTAACGTCATTGCAGTCAATGGAATTGTGTCATTCTACATCAGAAGAGAATTTGTTCTACAACACAAGCAATAGTTTTGACAGTTATGCCCCATTTTCAGAAAAATCCCATTTGCAGTTTCCTGTTGATCTGTTCAGTAGTTCTGTCTAACGGCTAGAAGGTTCCTCCAAAAATTATAAAAGAAATCAATTTCCCTGATGGTGATATCTGAAGACAAAGGTATGGAATGAAATTCTGACATTTGTACATTGGTACACTGAAATTTGGTACATTGTTTCCTATAGTTCCTTGCCATTTAAATATCTGAATATTTGAGTATAATAAAATAATATTTATATATTAATAAATACAATATCTTACAAATATAGATTATTGACAACATCAGCACTGACATTTCCTCTACATGTATAGCTTAATCAGTAAAGAAATGAGCTGAGACAACTTGTCCAGACTGAACATTTAAACAGTCTTATTCTTCAAAGAAATTTCTATTTGTTTTCTTTAGGCATTTAGAAATTATTTTGCAACTTACAGGAGTGATAATTCTTTATTTCACAAATCCCCAAACAGTCAAAAATTGAAATACTTAGCTCTGTAGAGCCATTGTAATTCTTTCTTGCTCACATTTTGCTATGTATTTGTTTCTTTCTTGTTATCATTTTTTGTTGCTGTTCATCCTGATATTTCACAGGTGAAGAAAAAAGCTAAATCTCTTTGAGAAGACAAATGCATCTAAGAAGATTAGCTTACTTTTATTCTGGAATATTTCCGTATTTTTTATTCATATTTCTGACAGTTCATGGAATCCAACAGGAAAACAGAAATGCTTTTTACTAAAAGGGAAAGCTTTGTTCCAGAAGGTATTAGTCATTTCCTACACATTGTTACATATCTCTTCATGATCTTTCAACAAGCTACATGGACTTCTGAGAATCTCTTTCACTCTTTAAATTTCTTCTTTAGTCTGCTTAAAGAGAATAAGAAAGTGTTATTTGCAGTGCTACTTGGATCACAGACAGATACTTACACTTGTGACAGGCACCTTTTCATCTTTTAGAAAACAAGAAGTCTGTCCATACCCTGACGTGTAACATTAATGACAGAACAACAGCTTACACTGGAGGTCTGTGGAACTTTGAAACTTTAAGAAAAAATGTAGCCTGCAGTGCTGAAGAATTCACAACAAATTTAGACTGTATGCTAGTGATCTGCTACAAATATATTTTGGTGTGTCACTGTCGCATTAGGATACACCTGCAAAAGGACCTGTACACCAAGCACTGACACTGTGGCTTTACTACGTTGCTCAGAAGCTCTGCTGCACTGCCATGTACACCTGTAGGACACTGAAGACCTTTATTCCCTCTCCAATGATCTCCACAATAGAGATTCTGATGCTACTGTACTGCTTTGTTCTTATACCCTAGTAAGGCTGTAAAAGGGTTGGCCTCACCAGGGACTTCCAGTATGGTCAACTCTCTTACCCATTTGAACAGCATCACACAAAACACCTTTATTCAGTATCTTACTAGGGACAGAGACTGGGAACTGAATCCTCACCTCTAACCCTGGCATCCTTTGAAATGAGTACTCTCTTCCTATGTTGAGAGTGGCTGGGACTTCTCTGTAGACTTTCTTATTGTTCAGTTTTTATTTGTCAGCTTTTGCATACCAGTGTGCAAAAGTGGTGTCTCGGGCTCTCATAGAAAAGAATTCTTGTGTCAAAGAAATAGGTACATCTTCTTGAGTAAGGGTTTGATACCTTTCTCTATCCTCAGTTTTCAAAGAGCTTTACTATTTCATGTGAATCCCTGACTGGCTTGTAAGTTTCTGTGACACTGCCTTTTCCCCATGCATTGAAAAAATGGAGAAAACACAATTTGTCTGCAGAGATCTCAGAAATTAGATATTGCAGTACTTAGATTCTTATTTGGATCCTTATAAACCTCCCTGATGACCTGAACAGAATGAAATTGTACTGCATTGATACCCAGCACAGCATCTGAATCTCAATACATTGCTACACTGTAAGTTACACAGTTAGGCACATAGAGATGCAGATTCAAGGTATCCATTTCTGATGGCCTCACATCAACACGGAGAGGTAGGTGTCATAGCTGTTCAGAAAAACTTCCCTCTTTATCAGTGACCAATGCAATGGTATTTGTAAGTATTAAAGGATTTTATTTCAAATCCTTCTTAAGTTATTAATAGTTTTCAAAGTATTAAATTCAACTTGCTCTCTTGAAAAGTGACAAAACCAGTGGAGTTTCACCAGGTAGATATGTGATTTGGCAGCAACAACAACTTTTGTCTGTGTTTAATTTATATCAAAGGATACAATCTCCTTTATAAACAGAGGAAAGAGTTCAAAAACCAATGAAATGCAATCACCCACAGGTCACATGCAGCAGATTTCCTCTTCTCCTTTTTTTTTTTTTTTTTTAATTTAAATTTACATTACAGCAATGGTAGTGGAAAAGAATCTATGAGGTGAGATAAATTGTCTGCAATTGATTTTTTTTAATTCCCCTGAACACAGCAAAACACATTGTGAAGTTTCAGGGTGAACTACAGCCAAAGTTTTAGAAAAGAGGAAGGCTAAATTAGGCCCTTAACACAAAAACAAAGGTATAAGAAAAATCAGTTACAAAATCACTGATCACTAGCTGTCTCAGCTAGGCTGAGAGCTGTTTGATGAGCAATTTATTTGGGTAGAGATATGTGACTGTTACTAACAGAGGTATATGCAAGGGAAGAAAAGGTGTTCTCACAGTGAAAGGGGTTAAGATGTCAATAAAGCACATGTTTATGGCAGTGACTTAAGCAGTTAGGTGTGATTCATGATTTTAAAAGTGAAAGTCATTTAGCTTTGCTAATTACAATAACAGCTGCAAAACTGAAGAATTCTTCAACTATTTATGACGTCCAAAGTGTCAAGACAAAGCATTAGAACATTTAACATGTGACCATTAAGGGTTTTCTGTTAAAATAGTCTCCAGCAGAGTCCCACCAAAGGGACTTTAGAAGCATCCTCAGTCTTCCATGCTCAGTCTGTCTTGCATTAAAATTTTAGGTGCTGTTAGTCCTTCAGTTGATTGTTTTAGCACATTGGATGGGTGTTTGGGATGTGAGAGGCCTGGACTGGATATTGTGAATTGGATTTGAAGCCAATCCTACCACCTGGAAAACACCTGGGAGTTGCTCTTCTATTTTATAACTAAGGGAGAAGAAAGCAGTAGCTGACAGATGCTCCCTCTGTGTCTGGGCAAGAGCACCCGGAAATCAGGTTTCACTTTATATGTCACCAGTTTTCTACCTGCCACCTTAGCACAATTCCTTTGACAGCAATTAGCTCTTGTGCCTTAACTTTAATGAAATCCACCATAGGAAACAGTCCTTGTCCTTTCATCTTGCATCCTCATTGGTCAAGCACTTTGGGTAGGAAGGGTCTCCCTGTTGGGCTTCCTTTTCCGTTCCCTGTCTATCTTATTTTTGCCCACCTGCCAGCATATCTGTGTGAATAAAGTCCACATAAATATGCAATGGTTAATGGAGATGTACTGCAGAACTTGCCACTAAATAATGTCATTTCGCTAATTAAATTTTACTGCAAATAAAGCTAATGATAGAAACAATAGTTTTGGCAACAAGCACAGAGAACTGTGGAGAAGAATGTGATTGCTGCTTGGATCATAATTACCTTTAAAACTGCCATTTTGACGTTCATAAAGCAAACACTGCTTTGTGGAAAGAGATTGCTTTCAAAGCTGCATAGATCAGTAACAACTACAGAATCGGGATAAAACAGGCTGCTTAAGATTCTGGGTGTGAGTCATGCCAAATTTGGTACTCTAGAGGGCTCAGAAGCTCACAGCTGGCATCTTCTGGAAACGTGTCACCTTCAGTCACTATTGATCACTAGCTACCTACTGTTGTGCTGGAGATTCAGCTCACCAGCAACAAAGTGCTGTTGACACCAAGGGTGCTGCACAGCAGTGCACATAGCTTTTTGATGACTAAAGTAAAAAAAGAGATATTTTTGAATAAGGTCAGAAATTACTCAGTGATAACATGTTTTCATGTTATCTGTGAACGCATCACCACAGCTCAGTTGACAGAGGTGAGAGACTTATCCAAAATACTGAGAAACAATCACATACACTGTCTTGTTATTTACTGAAGAAAAGAGCTTCTTTCTCTTGCTTTTTTTATCTTCATTTTTATCCAACTGAACTTGCACTGCTTTACTTCAGTTTTACATGACAACGTTTTGTGAAAAGCGATTTATTTTTAATGTATCAGCAAAATATTTTATAAAGGTGGTCTTTCTAAACGACAAAAAAATGGAAATTTATAATAATTTCTATTAAAAAAATTGCATGAGATAACTATACACGCAGAAAAGAAACAAGGTTATGATAAATGGGATGTACACAAGCCACCAGAGTACATACACATGCATCAATTCAGTTTACAGTCTAGTCAACCTATGCACATTCTCCCTAACTCCCTTCCTGGAAACCTATGGGCTGTTAAGACTTTGCATCGTGTTCCCTCTTGAATTCAAGGTCCAAAACTTGGCTACAAGAAACTATTATTTTTTGACGTATTCATTGGAGGGAAAAAACCTGTGCTGGTTGCACCTACCTATTCTCTGCAGCGCCTGAGATCACGGCAAGGGTCTGTTCAATCCTCTGCCAGGCAGGAGAAATGTCCTTCTGACACCATTGCTTACCGTACTCAAGCAGAAGAAATACTTCATGCTTGAGTACTTATCAGACTTTTTTCCCTGAAAAAATCCTTTACAAACCTACTCATCTCCCTTAAAACCGTGGTAAAGAGCAGGTGTGGAAAAAAAGATGTCAAAGTCAAAAGAGAAGACACCATTACTAGACATACACAGTAAGATGACACACAGATAGTTTATCTAGGCCATTTGCAGACTTTTCTGAAGGATGTATCACTATGGGCCTGATTCTCTTTTGTCTAAGTTTCTGCAGTAATGCCCATGGGGTTTTGTCCAACGTTTGCAAAAACCCCGTTCAATTTAGAATAATGTTATCACAGCCATTATCTAACTGGTCGTACTTTGGGAGGGGCAAAGTTACAGAGAGGCAGTATTTTTCTTTCCTCACTTTAGTAATCAGTGACTGACTGACTGACTCCAGTTTTGCTTTTATTAGGGTATTTGCACTTTTAGTCACATTTCTAACTTTCCAATGGCAATTAGGAATGGTTGGATAAAATTTATGTTAATGTCAAGCTTAGTTAAGGTGTTTGTGCTAGAGAACACACAACTATGAGAAATCAGAGAAGGGGGGATAAGGTTCTTAAAGTCTAAGGCCCAGTCTTAAATTTATGCTGTATATTTACCGTAATGGAGGAAAGAAACACCAAGTTATTTACAAAACCTGGAAAGATCTGCAGTCTGCTCTTATAGGAGGTAGGGTTCAGCAGGCTTAATAAAAAGATGTGCCCTTCAGACTGCTCTCAGTTTGTCCTATCATGTCTTTTTCCATCTTCTGCCTTATAACGTTTTCTATGCCTTGTAAATTGATAGGAATTCATTCCTCAATGGCCATACACAGAGGTTAATAAGCTCCCAGCAGCAGCTGACTTGGCACTAGAGAAGAAATACTCTCCCCTGCATCCAGTTCAGAAATGTTACCTTCATATCCCCTTCCCTGTTTTGGGAAACTGTAAGTCTTTTTCCAGCTCAGTTCTTCTGGATGTAGACTGGCAGTGTGGTAAGTTTTTCCTCTTGTCCTGTGTCTGAGAGGCTGTTCATTGTGAAAATTGCTGGTCAATGTGATGTGACACTGAGTCAGCCAGAGACATGAGGTAGGTGGGTCAACATTATTCCTTACATCAAACCAAAAAATAGGGGTTTTAGTGTTAAAAATAATCTTTCATTAGGTCAGAAGGTAGGATAAGATAACTATTACAATAGAGAAAAGGAAGATTTTGTGGGGAAAACAGCTTAAATCATTTACAAACAAATCTTTCCTCTATCCATTGTGCCTGTCCTTCCTTCTGACCTTGTTCTCGTTCCTGCAGTTTTCACAGTGGATTGCAGCAGACTCCCTCTGACTGTCTCGGAAAGTTTCCTTTCTGTCACCTCTGTCTGTGCTCTCTGCTTTCTCACTGACTCGCATGCCAGCTGCAGGCTCCCTGCCTGCTCCACCCTGCACTTGCTAAAGGTTGTCCAGCAAAGCCTCTAAACTCGCTCCTGGAGATAACACCATCTCTCTCTCC
The DNA here is from genome assembly GCA_013397135.1 of Pachyramphus minor. Lineage (NCBI taxonomy): Eukaryota > Metazoa > Chordata > Aves > Passeriformes > Tyrannidae > Pachyramphus > Pachyramphus minor. Next base: position 112,007 of record VYXB01001005.1, read on the forward strand.
TTTCAAAGGGTGCAAAATCCAGGAGAAAACAAAGCAGCAGCTTTTGACCTTGCTGTCCACGACAGCCTTTCGGAAAAACACCCTCCTCACAGAAACTGTGAACAAACAAATAACTCAGGCTGTTTAACACGTCACCGTGACACGGTGGTGAGCGGTAGGAAAGGCTAAAAGAATTTAAGAGATTATTGGAGGACAAGCAATTAATCCTGTGTGTATTTCTCTCACATTTCTTACATAGTAGAATGTCATTCACTTGTGCAGCCAGGAAGCAGAGAACTTGCTTGTTTAAGAAGAACAGATCAGGAAGGTACTGAGGATTTTCATTCCTCAGAAGGATTCCTTCTAAGGTGATAAAAGAACATAGTTATCTATACTGGCACAAACAGCAAGGTGTCTCTGCCTTGTAATATTAGAGCCAAAATATGACACTTTCTGTGACTTAAATTCAATTTTTCTGTTATCATTGGAAAACGTGTACAAATTCCACTATAAAATAAATGGCGCTTTGCACCGAGTGTTGAGAACATTAGAGGTTAAAAATACTCCCTACCTTCTGCCTCATCCGTGCCCTGTCATCTCTATATATTTTCATACATATGCAAGTTTATGCTGTAAAATGTTCCTAGCAAGAATTTGCTATAAAAAATGCTATGCATTATACTTGATAAAATGCTAAAATAAAATGGAATTAAAAAAAGCTCTGAAATATACCTTGGACAGTGTAGGATGCTGAACTAAGAAATGTACCTCACAGGAAACTACAAAACCTGTAACCTGAAGCATGGCACCAATCAATCCATGAGGAAAACTAATATGCATGATGCATGGGGATCATGTACTCAGTGAGCACATTCACATGATAAGGCTTTTTATCATTCGAATATGCTGCACCAGAAGGGAAAGGATAAAAAAATACACTGTCACCAATTTGGAATAAGGTCTGTAACAGTCTGCTGGAAAAGATGCCAACCATAAGTGGGGGAAAAGGAGATGTCTAAACTGGCAAGACTTTCTAAAAAAAAAAAAAAAACACACCAAAAAAAACCCAAAAAAACAACCAACCAAAAAAACCCCAACAACAACCAAAAAAACCCCACACTTGAAAGAATGAAGACAATTGTTAAAGATTTTTTTCTTACTTGAGATTTTTTCAGTTATAATTCTTAAAAGATGTGGAGACAATAAGTAATGTAAAGGTTGAAATGTCCCCAATTTATTATCTTTTTATTTTCCTGCTCCTTGCAATTTAATACCATAATACGAGCAATGTTGAAGGATTTTTTCCATCTTTCTCATTCTTCCACATGCTCAGTTCCTTAAACAGTCATGAAAGCACCAAAAGAAATATTAAGCCCAGTAATTTTTCTAGTATGCCACTCTTCCAACACTCAGTTTTCTAAAGTTAAATATTCCTTTTTTCACCATTCTGAAGCTTTCATAGGCACAAAGTTACAATGATAAAAATAAATCCTAACAGAGCTATCACTCAGTGCATTGAACCAAAGGGCACAAATAGGGCAGGAGTAGAAAACAAAAGAGAACTTAAAAAAACCCAAACAAACCCCATTTTTTTCCAAATTAGTTCCCTTTAAAAATGAATGTATACATGAATTTTTTACTTGTGTTTTTCCTTCTAATTTGATCTTTACAGCATTGAAAGAAAAATGTAATATACCATTTACTTCTGTTTTTGGCTTTGCACAAATGTGTCTCTATTTTTCAATAAATTCTACTCACAACATGTAAATATCCGTGACAAAGACCATCCCCCTGCAGTGGTACAGGATGCATTGCTAAGCAACATTTCTTTTAGTTTGCTTTGGTTTTGTCCCTTTTATTCTCTCTCAGAGTTCTTTTAGTTGCTTTGCTTTCTTACCATGTGAATACAGAGGGAAGTTCCACTAGGGCCTCTTTCTGCAAATAACATGCTATGTAAAGGATTCAGATTTCAGAGAGCCCATGCAGAAGATCATGACATTTTTTAACTAACTTTGAACCTGTTATGTTCAGAAGAAGAATCCCACTGGCATATAGGAATACAAATCCGAAGTATTTCCACTCTAGATTACCCTTACTCTCTGGGTGGATGGATGTGCTGCAGGCTCAACTTCAGAGCAGAAAATTATTAACTTTCCACTTTTTTTTTTTCCTTCCTCTGCACTTTGTGTTTTATTTGTAAAACAAATCTAAGCATATAGACAAGAAGGGAATCACAGAGCACATTAGAAAGTTCCCTAACTGGAAGATCAACAGGGAGGACTTGAAGATGTGCTAGAGTATGTCAACCAACTGTTGACACAGCACCAGCTTGTCTGAGCCTCACCTAACTAAAGACAGGACATATACAAAACAAAGTTCCCTATATTGTTGAAAATCAAGCAAAGCCTGAAGGTCTAAAAGCATATCTGCATACTTAAAATGTTTGAAAATTACTGATGGACATATATGCTCTAAAATTGACAACCTGAAGAGCAGGATTGCAAACACTCTCTTGTTCACAGATCTGTGGTGGTGCAAAGTATTCCTGACACAGCATACTTTGCCAAAAGCTAAAAACACAATATTGAACTTGGATGCTTTCCTTAAAGTAAAAATAAGATTAAAGTTTGGGTTGGTTTTCTGTTTTGTTGTTTTGTTTGCTTTTTTTTTTAAACAGGTACAAACTGCTTCTAAAGCTGCCATTTGAGAATATGAAGCTTTTCGTATAGGTGTTTCATCATAATGTGTCTCCCTGCCTTACTCTTTTATTGAGACCTGCATTTCTGTTGATCCTGGTGTTAGGTATGACATGGCAGTGGTTTAAAGTAGGTTTGCAGCTGACCAGCAGCAGTCAGAAATGTTTCCAGATGTTTATGACAAAATACATCTCCACAGACAAGGAAATCTTATATTGTATGATGCTGGCAGCTCCAAGGCAACCTTGACATAAATTTCCTGCAAACATATTCCTGCCATTGTGAGCTGTGCTATCCTATCAATTCAGTGTGATTATCTAGTCCAATACCAGGAATCCACATTTAATAGATGGTTCCAGCAGCAATCGTCTGACACCATCAGCTAAAGTTTGTTCTCACTATCTTCTTTACCCTCATCTATATTGCCGTCTGTAAGAGAGTTTCCCAGTTCCATGAATTGGTATGTAAAGGCAGGTATTTGCTGCATAAACTCCCGCTGTTTCTCAACTGTTTGCCAGTGCAAAGGAGGATTTTCAATATGGCATGTAATTAACTATTACTGAGAAAGTAAAAACTAAGTGTAGCAGAGAAAAATGTGATTTGTCAGGGTTGTTCCTTCCTACAGTTTTTTAAATTGCACCATGTCTCTCCCAAAAATGAATTCATGAAAGCCTACAGTATTTTTACCAGTGAACTATATTTGTGGAAATGGAAATTCCTGGCTGCCCTCCAGAAAAATAAACCCTCTCTGAACAGAAATAACACCTCAACATTCCATATAACAGTAGTGCAGATAATATAGGACACAGCATGCTGATAGTTCTTGGACAGCCTCCCCCATTTTGATACAAATATTCATTTGTAATGAGCTAATAAAACTAATTTTGAGCAAAAGTTACAATTTGGGAAGTAGTTACACCAAGAATTTTACTTTGAGATTTCACACTTAGAGCAATTGTATTTGTGTGATTCTTTCCACAGGATCCATTTTTTCAAGCACTGAAGGTATTTGGTGGAGACAGTCTGAGACACTCTGGCAAGTGCCTTTAACATTGAACTATATCACCCTGTAAGGCCCCCAGAGGTCAAGGCATTAGACCAATGACAACTTGAAAAACATACAACTTCATTGTAATACTATCAAATAAAAGCATGTATAAAAGTTAAATATTCTCCTCAATGCTGCAATTAAGCTTAAAAATATAGTTGTATAATGACCAATCAAAAATATTGTTTTAATTACAACAAACTTGGATAGATACTGCTCTCTTTCTCCTTTTGTTTCCTAATTCATATCCTTTCTCTTGGTATTGCCTTTGTTTCTGCTTCGATCTTGGCCTTTGTGACTACAGCCCTTTCTTGTCAGAATATTCCTACATCTTTTGCTACCTAGTGTTTCCTAAATGCATATAATTTCTACACCTAAATTGTATAAAGCACTACTTTGCTACCAAAAAAAAAAAAAAAAGTATCTACTGCAAGAGATTTCATTCTCCTAGTTGATGTTCCCATGGACCGCTTCCATTTCCCCAGCTAGCTCGAGATAGGAAGTCCATCTGTTTGCTTTTTTCACTTCTTTCCTTAGAGTTCACACTTTACCTCCAGATACCCTGCTAGAGCAACTGTCTTCCTACACCAAAAGCCTCTGGAGATGTATAAACATTAGTGAGCATGTTAGAAGCACTAATGTGCAGAAACTTACCCACTGTTGCTTATGCTGCCTCTCGAGCTCTGCGCAGGGAGCAGTCAGTCTCACAGTGCCCCTCCATCTGAAAATAGAAGAGAGTGAATGATAGAAGAAGGGTTCTCTGTAACTGCATCAATACTTTTTTTCCCCTCCTTCTGAACACATTTGCCAGGCAAACACCCAAATACAGTGGAGTTGTGCCTAACGAAACGACTACCCCTGTGGGGTCGTGGTCTCCGTCTCTTCAGGAAGAAATCCTGGATGATGTGCACTTCCCCCACCCCCTCTACTGTTGTCCCTCATAACTCAGTGCTCTATCAGCTCTATTGGTCTTACATGAGAAAGTAAAGCCTTTTGATTACACAGGTGGGACTGAAACAGTATTTTTAATTCTTTTACTGTTATAATTTTTACTTAATTACAATTAATGTTCCTGTTGTCCTTGTCATGAAAGTTTATGAGAGAGTCACTAGACTAGGAAAAGTGTCAATTTACAGGTATCCTCTTTCCTTTAGCTCAATTTCTGCAAGTGTCTGCAACTTTCCTTTTCAGACAGTAATTCTGGATGCAGTAGAGTTTTTAATTAACTCAGTCACCATCCTAATACCATCAATATATTCCATAATATGTACCCACATAAATATAAACTTATTGTTGGATATAAGTGATGTCAACCTTCAAAATGGATGGATGGTTACTTCAATTATAACAGAATTATAGAAGGAAGATTGCTTTTAGCCAGTATCACACTGTCAAAGATTTTATCTTTAAGTAGTTAACTTGACAACTTTACCAAGACTTGTTGTAATTAAATCCTTATATCATGTCTTGTTTGATTTTATTTCATATTACAATTTTTTTATTTAATTAACATTAAAGCCTCATCTAAAAAATGGTATGTTTTTAATGCATCTCATTTGTAAAACAGATAAAAAGTTACATCCCAATGCACCCATTGCATTCAAGTTCTATACAGACTGCACTCTTGCCAGACCCATGACTGAAATTAGACACAATCTTAGATATTTAAATTTTTGAAAAATAGTATGAAACTGTAACAAGCACGAGATATTTCAAAGATATTATTTCCTACCATAGGTTCCATAGAGTTGTTTGATGAATTAAAAATTATTATATCCTGGGATTAGTTAGGTTTCAAAAACAAATTTTTTATAAATTTCTTAGTGTAATTAGAATTATGGTTTAGTAAGCACAAATAGCTAATGACAACTATTTAAACATGCATTGGTCAAAAGTACATGATATTACAAACTCTTTCCTTGTTTTCTATTATGGCAATTTGTCACCTTAACAGAACTAAAACCAAGGTTTCACGCTAAGAGTGGATTTTTAAAGGTTAATTTCTTTACATGCTTGTGATTAAATGAACAGCCTTAAGACACCCAAGTATTTTGTTGTGACAGTGTGTTAGGATTTCAGGCGTCCCAAAAGCCAAGTATTCAGTTATATATATATATATATTACTATGGCAACTGTCTAGCTTCATGCTTTTGCTTTGCTTGTCAAAGCCTTCGCGGAAAAAACGCTGGTTTGGTGCTGACATGCAGTACTTAAAAACAGCCTCTAGATGCCGCTGTTTACTGCATTTAGAAGACGGGCTGCAGTTGGGAAGAAATCGCTGTAAATTGAACGAAATACATTTGACAAGTATTGCTTGAGCCTAAGCCTGCTCTCTTGACGTCAGTGGCCAAGATTTCAGCAGTTTCAGGGAAAACAAGTAGAGCTTCTATATTTATAAGTAAAACTAAACAAAAACTCCGTTTCCTTCACCAAATAGGACTGCTCTTTGAAATACAATTAAATAGTTTTCATTACATCCTAAGCTATAAAATGTACCATAGGAATGCTTCCTAATTACAGAAACTTCTTCTTACATACACACACATACTTAATTATTCTGGATGTCTTTGTTTAAGAATGACATTGTATAAATATTAATATTTTTTTCCCCAAACTATGCTTTGTTCCACGATCCACATTCATTGTAGCATAGTAAATTTGAGTTCATTAGATCAGTTCATCCTATTTAGATGTAAATGTCTTCAAGGAGGATTAATTAATTTGTTAATTCTGAATATTTTTTTTAATTGGGAAAATGGAGACATTGTGTGACATTTCTCTGATTAAAAAAAAAAATCAGGAACACCAAACTCCACAGAAACTCCCCTTGTGCTTCCATATAACACAGTTCACAGAACATAAAATTTTGTAAAGTGTCTGGGTTATTTTTTTGGGATTTGAGTTAGGTTACGTAATGCTCTGGGAAACCATTTAGTGATTGAAGTGCTCATGCTCAAGTTGCATATCCCTCACAGTAGCACCTTGGCTGCCTCTACAACACACGGGAAGAGTGCGGAATTCCAGAGTGCTATGTTTCAAAAATGAATGAGAAGCCACTCTTTTCTTTAAACCAGTCAGAGAAGAGGGAATGTGACTACCATGGTGATTTATCCACAAGCACATGAAGAACACGTAGTTGCATGGAGAGATGTGGCAGCAATATTTTTAATACCTTTTCCATTTTCACCTCCCAACAGATTCTCTTAAAGATATGAGAAAGCCCTGTTTAGGAAACTGAAAGTAACTGTTAGTAGGAATGCTTTTGAATTACATGTTACAGATCTCTTAGAAATGGTAAACAAACCACCAATAGCACTTGAATCACACACTAGAAATTCATGACAATTCTCTGAGGAAGCATAAGAGGCAGAGGCTTTTGTCATTTGTCCAGTGTGACTCAAGCATGCACCACCCTGCCATCGGAAAACCTGCAACTCATTGATTACTCTCGGAGGGTCAGGCTTACTGACAGTATGGAGGATTTTCTTCAATGACAGTTTCATGCAAGGGACATACTCCAAGTTCATGGAGTAAAGAATGTAAGCCAAGACACTCCCTTCAGTCTTATCCACTATGTTTGGGAGTCAGCATTCACACACACACAACCTGTCGCAGCAGGACTTTAATCATATTATCAAGATGAACAGCATCATCAGGAGACAAGTTAAGATGTCTTTCCAGAAATTAGGAGTTTTGATTTGGAGTCTGTAAGACAAAAACTGAGGAAGCATCTTCTGGGCTAAAGGAACACTAAAATCATTTAAACACGAATTTCATGGTTATGCTTAAAAAGAGATTAAAACAAAATTCACTATGTTTTACACTAAGCTTGATTTTGTAGGCAGGCACTGTCTTATCCAGTGAGAACAGGAAAAGCATCTTATCTGTAGATCTTGTAAGGGTTTGAGATGTGTTGCGTAGACAGGCCAAGAGTAAGAGGTTTTTGAAAAACCACAAAAGTACAAATTCAGCTTCTTAGAACTTTGTAAATTGAAGAAAGCTGCAGACAAACTTCCTCCAGTTTGATGACATTAAAGTTCAGACTTTCAGGATTGCAATATGAGGTAGATAGCTATATATTGTCCATAACTTACTTGAGACAACTAAGATCTTTTCACATCTGTTTTTTCAGAGTTTGGGTTTTTTAAGCACATAGCTTCTTAGTGGTCTTCCAGTATTATCCAAGTTCTACTGCACAATAGAGCAAGCTGTATTAGTGTTAATGAAAACAGAATTTGTGACAGTATACTTTAAATTGGAGCTGCCTTAAGCTAAGTAGGAACACTGACATAACCATTTGTAATGCTAACTAGAAGAATGCAATTAAAGAAAGAATTATTAAAATGAGCCTCATGTCTGCATTTAGTGGGGAGGATTTGGGTTTTAAAAGTTACCTCCTCTTAATAATACTAAGACATGCAGGTCCTGATCTTGAAATGAGTTCCATATGCCTTAAAGCTCACGTTTAGGCACAGCACACTTCTGCTTCACGACCACTTTTTAGTTTTCTTTTTTTAGGAGAACTGAAACATATGGACTTCTGACAGAGAACCATTAGGTTCAACTTCTGTAGGCTGACTGAAAGCCTATATCCACTAATAAATTAAAAAATAAATAAAACAGAAAGATTACTCTCTAGCCATAGATGTGTCACTGCAAAAGAATGCCAAGCTTTGGAAAAAGTCTTCACTTTACAGTATTTTACATTAAATGTTTCCAAGCAACAGATGTGTTTGGTTGAGGAATACCTGGATAGTTTTTCCATAGAAAAGTATAGGGCATTGAGGCATCAGAGACCAAAGTGGGGTGACAAGTACTTTTGTCAATTAAATGGATTTTCACTCACATTCAAAGACTTAGATTCGACATCAAATACTTACTGGGGAAGAAAACAGCAGGCTCACAACTCCACTGGTTCTCTCATAGTAGCATAGGTATGTGCATAGAGAAAGATTCTTGCAATACCAACTGTAAAATATATGTGTATATATATATATATATATATTCACTTAAATGGAATCATGTTAATAAGAATTTCATAGATTGCAGATTTATTTATTTATTTATTTATTTATTTATTTCTATCAGTAATGGAAAGCATATTATAGTGTTGAATACAACTGTCTCTCTCACTGCATATCCTGAAGTCCTCTGGCATTCATGCTATTAGGAAAATAAAGCCTCTTCAGTAAGACTCCCTACATTTTTCAGTCAAGAATCAGCTGAACAGTAATGTAAACCAGATAATGGACGAAGTTCACCTTTGAAATGACTACTGTTCAGTATATGAAGTTTACTACATTGCACGGGTGTTTTGGGGGATTGACAGCACTGCAGCAGTGAGGAAAAAAAAGCTTTGTAATTACTGCTCCCCACCGGTATGGTATTAGAACGGTTTTAAGTGACTGGCACACTTTGTTATGGCTGAAAGTAAAAGACCTCCCAATTACAGAAATGAGATAAATGTATAATTTTTGTATTACACCTTCATGTGATTTCCCCTACCACCACATGCATTTCACTTGAGTTTTCAGTCCAAGAAAATCTGCTTTCTTCTCTATTGCACAAATTTACCATCTTCAGTGACAAATAGTTACATACATACTATACAGAATGTCTAAGAGAACTGTGACTTACTGTTTCCCAAAATACTATCTTGGAAACAAGTATCCTCTCCTCATCACCTCTTGCCTGAGGTTTGCAAGCACAGATATAAGAGAATCAGACAGAAGGCCTTCAGTCTATCCAAGCTTTAAAAAGATAAAGGGGAAAGACGGAGATATGAAAGGGAATCGAAGAACTGATCCCTCTAAATCCATCTGAAAATAACAACTTTCTGGGCTATGTCAGAGCAAACTTTGTCAGGAAAAAAATGTGGGACTTCAAAGCTATTCCTAATGTTCCGTTTTTCAGATTCTAAAGTATCCTCCATGGGAGAGACTTTCCTTGCTCACACAATCTGAGTCTACCCAAGCCCAGGTGCTGGGAAAAGGGAGATGGGTGCCTTAGTAGGCTTTGCTGTGGACCACTGCAGCACCCTCCTGCCTCTGTTAGGACTAAAAGCAATCTAATCTACCTGTCTAGACAAGGCTTTGCGCTGGTCTGATCCCTTTCTTTGGTGCTGCTTGTGACATCCAGAAATTTGACAAGGAAAGCAATTATTGATCAGTCTGAGGTGTGTTTTGCTGTGATAATTGTCTAAGCACGACTGAGTGATGCCCCTATAGATAGGTGCTTACTTATTTCCTGAGGCATGTCGTCCTCAGAGCGACAGAAACATTGATAAGAGAGAGGACAAAATTACTAACTTTGATGGAGTTTGTGTTGAAACATCTGCTGCTTGTCAACATGGGAGGCAGAAGCAGTGATTTATTAGTAATAAAAAAGGAAAACCAATTAAACCCTCTGTCTTATTCTATTTTCTGACTAAGAATACCCAGGAAGTTCCCATAAAGAGAAAATACTGCCCCATTATCTGTATATTTTTTTTACTTTGCTTACATTATAACTTACCACATACATGGTAGCACATTATTTAGTTTAAGATTTTGAGTACCTTCTGCCTTCATGTCCTCAAATGGTAAGATCGACAAAGAGATAGACAACAGGTTGGCAAAGGCATACAGAGCTTTCGGTAGACTCCATAAAAGAGTTTGGCAAAATAAAGAAGAAAAGTACGAAGGTCAGTGTTTACAGAGCCATCGTACTGTCTACTCTTTTGTATGGGTCTGAGTCTTGGGTCATTTACTGCCACCACCTGTGACTCCTCGAACGGTTCCATCAACGCTGCCTCCATACAATCCTAAGCATCCACTGGACGGACTATGCGATCAATACGTCTGTTCTTGAACAGGCTGCAGTCACAAGTATCGAGGCCATGCCGCTGAGAACACAGCTGTGTTGGGCAGGGCACATCTCCAGGATGCAGGACCACTGCTTCCCTAAGATCGTGCTCTATGGTGAACTTGCTCCTGGTTGCCGCAAGAGAGGACCTCCTGGCTCCCCAAAAGAGAGGAGATACAAGGACTCCCTGAAGCAATATCTCAGCCTTGGCCATATTGATCATCACCATTGGTCTACTCTGGCCTCCAATTGGGAGGCTTGGAAACACATCGTCTATAATGCTGCTGCCTTCCTTGAGAACTCACATAAGATCACTCTTGAGGAGAAAAGACAACGCAGAAAGAATCACGTCCGGTCGATGCTGCCTGGGGAGTCCTTTCTGCTGTGCCTTTTGCAACCGGACTTGTCTGTCGTGCATTGGCCTTTTCAGCCATCAGCACCTGCAGCAAGCATGGGTAGAGCCCTTCAAAATCTTCGTGTGCAAAGCCAAGCCATGATGATGACCTTCTGCCTATTAGCGAACCTGGACAATAAAGTCACTAAATGCAAATGTGAAAATCTATAGACAAGTCAATTTCTGATCATCTAGATTTTTTTCCTCTTGCCTAGAATATAAATATTTTTAGAAAATTGAACCGAATGTAAATTATTGAAAAGATATTTGGTAATGTTTCCTATTGTCTGAATACATACCAAACACAGACCTGTAATTTCCCCTCATTGTTTTCATGCGAGTAATTTCTTTTGGATTAATCCTTTCTTTCAGGCTCAGCTCTGCATGAGCACTCTGCAGAATTCTGGCTTCCACAAAAAGAGGAGCTCTGAGAGAAACTGGCCTCCAGAAAGCCAAAATTTCTTTCCCAGAACATGGTGACATATACAGCCAGAACACTGCTGCCCATAGGAGGAAGGCACATACCTTCTCTTTTCCAGCTTTTGAGCCCTGAAGAACAAAGGATCTTTGCAAATCATAGCCATGCCACTGGGGCACAGAAAAGGGATGTGGTTGAGGAATCTGTGCTCTTCCCTTCCATGTATATGCATAGTAAATAGATGGGCACCATCTGCTCAATAATAGGGTGTAGCTTTTGTAATATTTCTACCATCAGAACACATTCCTCAAAAATAAAACCTCAAAACCATAGATGCCTTGGTATAACTGGAATATTTCTTTTTATTAAGAAAAGAAAAAGTATTAGAAATTAGAAGAAGCAATCATAACAGTGTGATGCTTTTAAACAGAAATTAGTTGTCTGTCTGCCTGCCTATCTGTAATTTACAGAATGAAGATATGTCTATGTCAAACAAGTTGGTTTTTTTCCCCAGAGGACACAGGGTTTAATCAAGCTTTACTACCTTAGTAACCTTTTGTAAATGGTGAGGCATGACAGACATCAGAGTAGGACTGAAAAAGAGAAGATATTTAGGTTCAAATCTGGATGTAAAGATGTCAATCTCACTAATGCAAGTTAGTGGGAGTATATGTATTGATTTAAACTGAGCGTTTTCTACTTTCTGTGCAAGCAAGGAGCAGGTCAGAAGTTGAAAGCAGAAAAATAAAGTAAATGCCTGTCCTGGTAAACCACGACAATGCCTGAAGGAGGTCGCATTCTACATTTTGGGTCTCATTCTGATCCTGTCAACATTGCACCAGCACAACTCCGTCTATCAGATCTACATTACCATTTTGATGGAAATGAAAATGCCTCAGTAAAGATTTCTTCAGACATTTTTTCATATGAAAATCTTTAGACTTCCTTTCTTTTTCCGTATTTTTCTTTTTTTTCCTTTTTAAACAATAAAGTATCAATAAAACATCAGGTTGTTTGCAGGTTTTGGAATATTTTCGCCTTACACAAAATCACATTGGTTGGAATCTGCTTCTGTGTTCTGATTCATCAGGTACTTCCATCGTAACAAGTGACAAGAGTGTAGCAAAGAATTAAATGGGGTTTTTTTCTCCTTGTGCCACATGCAATTACATCTCTTTTAAGTGGTCCGATAATTGCATTTTAAACAGCACTTATTATTCTCTTTTAGTTATATCCAAATGGTTTTTTATTGTTATAGTGAATAGTTACTAAAGCCCTCTGAGGAAGAAAAAGCCCCACACACTTTCAAGCAAACAATTCAAGCCTGTACATTAATCTCTACCTTTAAACAAACAGCAATAATTAATGGGAGTTGGGCACCTTGCTGTATTGTACAGTGACAGGGATTAAACACTGGCACTGCAAAATGCCAGTTTTATGCTTGTGCATTTGTAGACCCTTTAGAGCCATGAACTGACATTTGCAATCTTTGTCAGTCAAAAAAAAATGGCAAATTCAGTTAAATTTAGTTCTGCCATTCAAACGGAATGAAGGTCATCACCTGCCCCTTTTGTGATTTGATTATCCAGGGACTGAGTTTATTTTCCTGAAGAAAGATACATTAAAAGGGCCCGATCCTGCAATTCTTCCCGCAGCTCAGCAGCTCAATTGGCTTAAATTATTAATCATAAACTGACTTAGCTATTGTTGTTTATTTAAGAGTACAGATTAATATATAATCCTGAACTGCTTGCTTAAGTGTTTTTCTTTTCCTAGAGCTCTCACAATCATTCTAAAAAACAATTAAATACACTTTGAAATTACAAAAAGTAGTATATTAAATAAATATAATTTATAATTCAATTACCTGGCTTTTTGAAATGCTGTAGTTATGTATGGTTTACATTACCCAAAATATTTTTATTGACTTCATTTGAACTACTTATGTAAATAAAGACTCCAAGTTCAATCCTTCTACCCAAGAAGAGAAGGAAATTCTGAATTCTGAATCATTATATGCATAGAGCCAGGACCAAAGAATCCTGCCTGCAAGGAGAAACATGCTTGTAAGGACATGCAGAAAACACAGTCTCCACAATCCTCTCCATATGCTGCTCCTGCCTTTATGGCATTCCCATCTCATCTTCACTGACTCCCTGAAACGTTGGGGTTAGGAGTGCAGCAGATTATAAGCATCACTTTGTGACCCAGTACTTCTCGTAAGAAGTGGGTTCCCTGAGGTTACTGTGAGACTGAATTGTGGCAGAAGCCCAAGTCAAGGACACAGCGATGTCAGTGCCAGTTAAAAGGGAATGAACGGTTGACCCTGTGGAAGTGGACTTCTTCATGGATTAAAAACTACCTGTAACAGGGGGAGTCTTCACTTCTTTACCTGCCACACTCCTAATCTCTTCTCCTTCCAGGGACAACAACATCAGGAACACCGCGAAAAACCCCAGCAGGACCAGTAATTTGGCCTTGAATATTTCCTATTGCATATGGGACCAAGGATATATGTGCTAGTGATTTAAGCAGCATTCAGAAACAAGACTTCTGGGGATAATATTAAGGATTGCTAAATGGTTAGCACATAATCTGCTATCTGAACACACAAGTGGATTTTTCTAATGCATTTTTTCCCTATGCTGGACTGAAGGGGACATCCTATAGGTTCACCATAGGTCAGGTTCCAGTGTTACAGTGCTATGGCATGAAATAAGAAAGCTCATTCATTAGCATATGAATCAGCTCTCCACAGAAAGTCGTAGAACTGCAGAAGAGGAAAAGCCATTTTCCTTTAATAATAACAGCCTGTAAGAGGCAATCCCAGGTACAAAATGATCAAGTGACCAGAGCCAGTTCAGTGAAGAATGATAGTATTTTAGGCTCAACACTTCAAGATTAAAGTCTTTAGTTAGCAAAGCATAATGTGAATCAGTTTCATGTATAATGCATTGTGTGAACCCGTAGCCACTATGATACAATGTAAGCAATTCCATTTAGTGCAATTTGACTATAGCTAGTACAGAATAATTGGAGTCAGTTTCTAGCATGCTAGAAATTGAGTCAAAAATGGTATGGAAAAGAATTTGATACATAATAATACGGAGCTGCAGATAACAAGCAATGATGTGGATAAATAGTTAATATGCTATAATACGCAGGTCATTTTAATAGGTTGTGATGTGATTATGAGTCCAGTGTTCTTATATATAGACAAAAGGCTAACACATCACAATAAAAAAAGGTGACTACTAAGAAACAGTATAAACAACAGTACAAAGCTGCATTGGAGGAGAGTGCAACATCAAATACTGCAGTTTTCTCAAACGTAAGAGTGAGGGAATAAACATCTACTGGAGAATAAAAATGGCTACTCAAGAGAACACTGGACATATTTCAAAGCAATTTCTCGTATTTCAGAGGTGACGTTAATGCTACACTGGGTGATTCCAACTCCTTCTCAGGAACTCAGCCCCTTCCATTCTTTTTCTCTCATTATTAGAAGCAGTTGTGACAGTTCTCACCTCTTTGGTACTCTGGGCCTCAATTTTACAATACAGTGTGCAAATACTATGATTTGAAGACCTGCCCCTTCCATGAGATTAATAATGTATGATTAATTAAAGAACTACAGTGTTACTGCATGTAAACATCTTCAGCTTTCTAAAATTACTACAGCAAACAGCAAAAATATGCTATTATTGCAACTCGTGACTGTTCGGTTTAAAACTAATTGACACTAGTTCATTGCATTTTTTTTTTCTCTTCCAAACTTTTCATGAGTCTAGCCCTGTGTACCTGAGAAGAGCTCATTTATGAGCATGTGCTAATCGGTTCTGACTACAAGTTTAAGTCATCCCTGAACAAACAGAAAACTATTCAGCTTAGCAATAAAGTTAAATAATTATTACCAGGCTATGTGATGTGACTACAATGTGACATTGAAATGACTATGGCGTGATTAGAATAAGAATGTTACATGCCTGAGATGTTACTAGAATGAGGCTATAAAACGTCTGTGATACCATGCTGCTGTGATATGACTAGTGTCAGGAAAAATGTGTGCATTATTAATGCATACATAAACATGCCGTATTTCAGCAGCAGACTGCATTACACAGAATGCTAGTAGTTCTAATTACCTTCTTTATTAATGGCTGTTCTGCTTTGTATTTTAAAAGATAAAAGAACTGTGTACTTCATTCATTCATAGAATTCTTTTTCTAAGGTTTGGCATTAAGGTTGCTCCTTCATGTCACTTGCTTGACTTTCAGTGCTGGGGCTCTAGCCATCCTTCCTGTATTACATAATGAACATTTTTCTTAAACTATTATTAGATTCAGTTCCCTTTTCTAGTGGTACTTGATATCATCAAAACCAGGATCAATTTTTTTCTCTGTGTATCTGTAACAGGAGTCTTTTGGACACAAATACAAAGCACAGCAAAACTGAGAGGGTTTAATCTTTACATAGCACGGGATTAGAGGATGTGCAATGTTCACATACAGCATCTGCATCCATGTACATTTATCAATATGTGTCACACAATTCCACGCCATGCAAATTACTGACCTCTGACATGTACAAGTAGCTTCCACCATCAGTTAACAATGTGTCCTACATGCAGACACATATGGGAGTCTAGGAGTGGGAGCCTGCATCTGAAAATGTAAAATCTTCAAGGTAGAACTTGGATCTTTAGCTCACCACAGCTATCAACTAAAAATATGCAAATTAGATAGCACCGCATAAAGTCAAATGCTGATGTTATCTTTGTTTTTTTCTACACATATATATTTGGAAGGCTTAAACAGAACCAGCAGCCAGTGTGGCCACGTACCTGGACACACTAGATAGGTTCTGTCATATAGCTTGTAAGTTCAAGCTGAGAAAAGCTCGCAATAAAAACACAGTCAAATGAAGGTTCATTCATGCCTCAGAAAACGTTAAAAAAGGCACTGCATATAATGCACTATAATCATCTTCTTGTCACTCTTTTGAGGTCACTCATATCGTAATACATTGGCATTTTATTACGGTGTCTTCTAGGCATGTGATGCTTCTTTGTGGCTAGCTGGGTAATTTACCTGTGTCATTTATGGGGAAGGCGAAACGATCACTTTTATTATTTATCAAACCACAGAGAGGAGGAATCTTTTCCAGTTCAATGTTTAAGCAGACAAGACCCAAACCAGCAGAGCAGCTCTCTCCCTCCCTCGGCGAGTGTCTCGGCTGACCCTTCGGGAAGGGGAAGGAGAAAGGTGTGCAGGCGTAAATGGGAGCCGAGACAGAGCTGGAGTCAGAGCAGCCTGAATAATAGATGAAAGGGCATGTATTAAATATAAGGCCGAACCGGGCGGAGGAGGGTCGGGGCAGACAGTTGCCTCCGACCCTGCGCGGCGCCGGCGTTGGCCCCGCGGACACCGCGCTCCGCTCCTTGCCGGGCCCGACACCACCGCGACGGGCCCGAGCGCTCACTGGAGCAGCCTCCCGCCCACCGTCCCACCACACCAAAAAAAAACCCCAAAAAAC
>VYXB01001005.1:136217-164992 GCA_013397135.1 Pachyramphus minor
GATCGAGCTGATATTCCAGCCAAAGAACCTTTTATTTAATGGTAGTTGCACTGGAGTGGTCAGTAGTTAAGTTTGCCTCTTTGCAAGGCGGCTTCCTTCGTGCTCCGCTTTCGCCGCAGAGTCGGTCGGTGTTGGGAGCCGCGTCCGTGTTCCTGCGGGTGCTGTACCCTCCAAGTGATAGTGATTTGTCTGAATTTATTAGGGATATGAATCCTTGGGAATCAAGTGAGACACATTTAGGCTTGTCTTTGCAAAAAGATTTTGACAGTAGCCAAGTTTAGGATAAAGTCATCCTTTTGCTGTTGCATTAGCCTTATTTGAGATGAATGTGCCGTTCCTAGAACTATGTCTTGACTTTGGGGTTTTTTAAGGTGTCACACTTAACAAGATACTCAGAATAAAACAAACACTTTTGAGGTAGTTGTATTAAAGTAACTTCTCTAAACCAACTCGTACTTACAAGACATTGAAAACACCACAGAAGAATCTCAGAAAACCTTAGTCTTTCTAAAGGACTTTAAAAAAGGGTATACTCCCCAAGACATCTTCAGGCTCTTACACAGCACCGTAGTCATACTGTCAGCTTAGGGTAAAAAAGAATTGATTTTAAAAAAATCCCGACAAATTTATAGAAGAGCTCTGTGTAATCTGTGGTTACTCAGCTGCAGTTTTCTCCCCAGTTTTAGTTACAAAATGTAACACCCTCAAACATTCCTTTACTGTTCTGGGATGATTTTGATTTAGCTTAAATTAGTTTTCCAAACTCTATTGGGAACCTCAGACTTAACCCTCCATAGTATCTAGAGGCAGTTAAGACCCCAAAAATTTTTTACCTGACAGAATGTGCAAACTCTGGAGAGTGAAATTGAACATGAGGGGAAAAAAACCCCCACACCCAAACAAAAACTACTGGCAATACTTCCACAGTTACCTGTGTTCATTACATTAAATACACTGGTGTCCATTTAATAATAATAGTATCAGTCATTATACCTGTATAAGGACCTGATCCAAATTTCACTGAGGTTCTTAGTGAATTTTTGAAGTCAGCAGATACTCATATGATTTGGATTGCTCCCTGCAAAATCTGTACTGTTATTTGTAACTGACAATATAAGTCTTAGGTAGACAGTTATCTAAACTGAGCTTGTGTATTTTTATTATATGAGGAAAGAGATAGTGTCTTTTTATTTTTTCTCCCAATGATGAGTGTTACAGGATGTAACCTTTTTATGCTTCCTTTTCAGTTTTGGCTGGAGGAGTATAGCCAGCAATGGTAGTAATTGTGAACAGTCTTCCTATCTTTTCTGTCTGTAATTTCTGAAATTAGGATACATCTTGGCTAATACTCATTGGCACAGGAGTTACCTTCATAGGTATTTTTTTTTTCTTATATTTGCGATAGACTATGGCCTTTAAGCAAAATACTCACTTAAAATCTTAGTGAATAGTAGTGTATGCTAATGCCACAGTGTCTGAAAAACATTTTTAAAATTTCATTTAGGAAGCAACACTTAGTTGTGTGCCACTTATGTTTTCTTCTGGTTTAACATAACTAATTTCTCTGCATCTAATGTTAGTTGTGTTAAATTACATATATATTCAGTAAGTTGTCTTGATGTGTTTTGCAAAGAGTGCAGGAATTGTTGTGGAGGATGTTATAATAGGAAAAGATGACATATAGGATTAATATATGTCTAAGAAATACTATCATCCTCTGTTTTTACTTACAGGTTTTTTTCAGTCCAATTCATTCCACATGCAATGTATCTTGTAAATTAGTAGAGAGGTAAAACCTAAGTCCACACTTGGGCTTGATTCAAGCAGAATACTGTTACTTTTGATGGGAGTTTGGCCCTAGAAATCTGTTAGAACTGGGTCCTAAGTGAAACAGCTTTTAGAATTAAAAAAATATGTTGTTCAATAAAAAACTCTTAGTTTTTGTTTTGTTTTGTTTTTGGTGGCAATTTCTGTGCAAACATCAATACATTTAGTGGAAATTCTGTGGTTAAGTCTTTACATGTCACTTTGAATTGCACAGACTGATGTTTCACAACTACCCAGTATAAAAACCAAAGCCTCCTTCAAGTGCCTATCTTGCAGTAAACCTGGTGGATGCTCTGAAAGGAGCATTTTTGAATACTTGAACTTGGGATTGTTCTAAATGCTAATTCACATAATTAGGAGTATGGAAAGGATGTTGCACACCACCAGCTTATATAGCTAAGCTTCCAAAATCAGTGTTATGACTCATAAAGAATACTGAAATCTATGCAGGCTTCCCAATCAGTGTTCTTTTCAGTATTTGATTGAACTTTAAAATGCACTTCAAATTACTAAGTCATTACACCAAAAAGCTATACAGAAATACAGAAGAAGACGACATGTATTCTTCTATATGAAAGACCTCTTTTGAAAAGCAAAAACAGACAAAAACTCCTACTCAATGTCATTAGATTAACAATAGATTAAATAAGAAAAGAAATTAGGGCCAATTTACTGTGGTTATCCCAATTTTAAATTATAACAACTTCATTTAATCAGATTTAAAGCACAGCAGTGACAAATAACACAGGTTTTAAAAATATGTATCACTATGGGTTATGGGCAAAACCCTCAGTCTTCATTCCCAATCAAATAGCATTTAGGCATCTGCTTAACTTTCATTTAAAGTGGTGGGACCGAAGCAGATCGTTAAAAGTCCAAATGACTTCAGATGTTGTCTTCAAGAAAGACAGCTGTAAGCACACTATAAGCACTTTTCTGAATCAAGGTGATAATTTATAAATTTTGGAAATGTGCACAGTTCTAGTAGATTCAGGAAAGCTAGATATATGTTAACACTGTCCATTTATTTCTGTGCTCTAATGGCAGAAATTTGGATTTGGGGCTTGACACATTAAATGCATTCCATACTAAAGTATATTTTTAATCTTACAGTCAATAACATAAACTCTGTGAAGGTTGCTTTTACTCCTTTTTCAGTCAATGGACATTTTGCCTGATCAAGGAACAAGTAGCCAGGATCCTGCTGATCAATGCACATAACTTAAGCTTTATGTGGAAAATGTAATTAATGTTATCTTACTCTGGAGTGTTTAAATTTGTAAGTTTGGGTTTATGTAAGAGAAAAGAAAAGCTGAAAACATTAATGACTCTTAATTTGATATGCTGAGACTGGCAATTTCAAGGTGCATAAATTGATGGAAATCTGCATTGGAACAGCAGTGCAGAGCTTACGTCACCTGCAAATATTAAAATTCTGTAACCATAGCATTCCCCAATTCTGTGTGCAGTATTATTTTTAGTGGCCTTGTTTTACCACTTAGTATAATAAAAAATACAAGTCTGTTTTTTCTTTTGTATGCCTAATTTGGTTTATATGTTAGCATGGATATTGGTCTTGGGTGAGGACTCATCACCTGGAAAAGTGCATGTAAAATTTAATTGGTTTCTAATTCTATCGATATATTTACACTAAAATATCAGAAATTGTGAAAATGTACCATGTATTTTTTCTATTGTTATATAACTGAAAAATAGGTTAAAAGATTTTGCTCAACTGTCTAAAGAAATTCGTCTTTGAGCTGAGACCAAGCATGGAAAATTTCAGCTGAAAAGAAGAATTTTTTAGAAAGTTAAGAGCATGTGAAAACTGGGGGTTATAATGGGAATCTGAACATAACCCTAAGCTATAATACCATTTTCAATAGTGACAGTAGACATGCTAAACTCGAGTAGGAGCATTTTGTGTATGCAGATACAGACAGTAAAAGCTTAGTAAGCTTCGTTTCTCTTTAAACGTTTCCCATGCAAAAGACTTTTAGCAGAATCACTGAAGTTTTATTTGTCCCAAGCCAAAGTTTTACATGTGCTAAGAAATTTCTGCCACACATGTGAGTGAGAACTGGATCTTGAGAGTTTAATGCTACTGGAATTTTGTGATAATGTTCTTTTGTATATAAGAACAAGGGAGGATCTTTTTAGTTTCCATTTAAAATTCTCAATTCCAAAGAATCTCTTCTAGCACAGCAAAACCATATCAGCCACACTTTATTGACATCAATTTTATTGTAGCTAGAGGCTTACAGTAAGCTGTTTATTGCTGTTCCCTAACACAGTTGACAGAAATTGGGGCATTAATTTTCTTGCCCCTGATGTGCTTTCTTGGGTATAAATGACAGATGTTAAAGATATGAAAACTGTGACCCATTTGCATTCAGCAACTCCTTATGGGCAGTCTACCTGTCTGAAGTGAAGGTTTGAGGTCCTGAGTAATATTGCTTCATCAGTTCTAGTATTCTTATTTTTCTATAGAACTGTTCACCTATATACAGTCCAAGGGCCATATACATAATGGACTAATGGATTCATCCTCCTTTAGGCAACTTCTGTTCTAGAATAGCTAGGTTGAAGTTTCACTTATTTCAGGAGATGCTGTATCTTCTTACTTTACCATTTAATTGCACCAAACATATAGTAAATAACTGAAAAAATGGACATACATTGTTGTGAAAGATCTAACAGGAATTACAGGTGATATCTGAGTTTTTGGTTTCACTTCTTCCACAGAACATCATGGTGGTCTGTAAAAGCTATACTCTTACGTTTCCTTAGTTGCTACTCAAGTACAGCATTTCACATACATTCTGTAAAGTCCATGTCTTCACTGAATAAAAACCTAACGTACAAAGAATCATTTATTACTTTTTCCCCCCTGCTTTTATTATTGCTTTGTCTTTCCAGTCTGTGGCACAATGTATGTAAAATGATTTATCCCCATACACTGATGTAGGCACTTAATCAGTTCATTTCTGGTTTACATGAGATAATATTCCACTGAGTGGAAAAAGATTTCACAGGCTGTAGATAAGAAATGAATGGATGCTATCATATTTTACTGAAGTATGGGGGGAGGAGGACATCTTTTGTTTGTTTCTATTGGGATCTTTTAGAAAGACATTTGCAACATAAGGGGCTTTAGCATCTTACCTGAGATTTTAAGGGCTTGTATAGGCAGAAAATGCATGTCATCCTAAACATTCCTTTATAATAAAAATAGCATGCAAAAAAGTTTCTTTTAACAGAGCCCCAATAATTTTGTTGTAATGCATTGTTTTCTAGTTAGCTATAAACTCTCTCTTGAAGCAGAAATATATATTTCTGATAGAAGACACCTCAAATTGATACTGCTACGCTTTTTCATTGGTCATGCAATTATGAAAATTTCAAATAAATATATTGTTTTGAATAGCGACATTGTTGTAGCCATACAAAACCGTGTGTAGATTATTCCAGGGACCACAGGGGTTCAGGAAAACATAGGGACTACTATAAATTTGATATAAAATTCATGTTGATCTTACTAAAAATATTTGGACTGTCAAGTCTTGGAATTATTTGCCCTGCATTCTCAATTTAGTGTTTGGGATTTGCGTGTACCCTGAATTATATGTGATAATACAGAGAAAGATATTTTAAAAATCTGATTTGTAGTCATACTGAGATGTCCAAATTGTACCAGTCTCAAAAGTTATCCATTCTTTGTCTATTCTTCTTGTTTCTTTTGCAGCAAGTGAATTATGGGGGAGATTTGTTTTAAAGTCATGGCATGGGTTGTCCTGCATCTTCTGGTGCACAGAGGGAAAATTGAGTAATACAGCATTTGTTGGCATGTAGAATCTGTAGTTTCCTATGACCTGATGTTGTAGCTTTGCCATTTCTTTTGTGAAATGTCACACTGAACTTTTTGTGCGTAAATATGAATATTATTACTTGAAAGTTGTTTGTAATATGCACACTTCTTGTTACAAGAGGAATATAAGGAGCCTTTTTCTAGAGTAACAGTTCAGCATTTGAAGCTAAAACAAAGCTGGAGTGAATCTGCTGATTTCTGCCATCTGCAGCCCTTTCTGATATTAACTTCTTCATAGAAGCGATAGGATAATGTTGAGATAATATTTCCAAAACCTAAAAGATATGTAAAATTATTCAGGAATGAAGTGAATTAAAAATAATTTTATTTTGAGCTGAATTTAACAAAATGTGGAGGATCAGCTGTCACATTTTTCTTCCTTCCTTTGTTTCCTCCCTCAGGTTCACAGAAACAAGATCTAGGTAAAATTTTAAAAAAGCAACCTCTTACCATTCCAAAAAATTAAATTGGATATTCTCACTGGCTGATAGTTGAAAAAGGAGAGCAGTTGATATTGGTTTGTAAAACACTTTGTTGCCTGTAACTGATATTCATTCATTTGCCCTCATTCCGTCCAGTCAAATTGTTAGATACAGCTACTTTATTTGTAATTCTGCAGGATATTCTTAGTACCTCCTAGGCTTTCATGTGTTGCTAGTAAGAAAATTCTGAGATTGATTTTCTTAATTGTTAATTTACTTAATTGTTAAAAATTCTTGAATATCTGCCTGTATGATATTTTTCATCAAATTAGACTAATTTAGCCTATGCCTTATAAAGTCATACAACCTTTGAAACACCAAAAGAAGAGGAATCCATATTTCACTTGTAAATGATATTTACCAGTCTTACAGCCTCGTGTTGATTGGTAGCTTGCAGTAGTAGCTCTTAAATGGCTAAACCCAATAGATGCAAATTTCTGTCTTGTCGTCTGTGCTCCTTCAAAGTATGTAAGGTTATGAAGGCAATTATGTTTCTGATGTAAAGGTTCCGTAGGATACATATGTCTCTATTTATGACCTCTATATCAGGTTATTATAGAGACTTCTCACTCAGATTCCTTAAAAGGAATAAACAATTTGCTACTGAACTTCATGGTGAAATGCTTTCACCACTGAGTTCTACCTTCTCTTACCAGTATATTTTGGAAGAAAGTATTCACACAAGTTTGGTTTTACAGGAAGGGCTCCAGAACTCCAGAAAAGGATACAGACTAATGAATTTTAAGAGAATATCTCTTTCCTGTGTAGAATAGGATACAGAGCCCAAAAGGGGCTTGGTTTTTGAGATATTTGACTCATGGTTTTAGTGGGTTTCCATTCAGTGGTGTAGGCTTTGGGAATACTGTTGTTATGCCAGTCCCTCTTCTTGCAGCATGTAATGAATATATCTGAACAGATATATTAATTCAGATGCCCAACTTCTGATTGTGGATCTAGCCTTATTTCTGTAAAATATATTCACAGAAAGTATAATCTGTATAGTTTTCACCAGTAAACTTAGCTGGTAGTGCCTGTGCACACATTTTGCTTCTGTTGACATTATGATGGGATTCATCTTGTCTGAATTATAACTATATCAAATCTAATCTGCTTCACTGGGTTCATGATTTACTCCACCCTGAAGAAAATATGGTGGTTTAATCTGGTTGCCAAAGGTGATGAACACAGTTGGGTGAGATGCATCCCACATCCAGTGAAGAGTATAATTCAGTGTGATCCACATTCTTTATTATCTAGTTTTCTCACTGAAGCCGAGAGATGGGTTTTAAGGTTATGTATTTCTTTAAGTGAAGATATTATTTGAATAGTGCATATAGGCAAAAAAAAATGAATAATGTACACAGTTGCCTTTGAGAAAGTCTTCTTTAGATTATGGCTCAAATTCAAAGGCTCCTGTGTTAACAGAAGAACTCTTGCTGACTTTTTATTAAATTGTTATCTGACCATCAGCCATCTATTTTAGGAAGACGGTGCAATGAAACAACAGTTATTTTGTTTCGGTGCTGTTCCGAGTATTTCTGTTTTCTCTTGTGCTGCATATTCCTTGGTAACTTGTTCTGTGAATGTAAGTACAGGCCATTCACATTATAGTGTAAAAATGTTTCTTCTACCTCTCTGGTTTAGGCATGTATCTATAGCAGTATGAATTTTCAGTTAGTTGTCAGGTTGTTTCACTTTCACCATTGCAAAAATACAGCTCAAAATATCAGTGATGTTATGTTGTGTTATGTTACTAATCCATCACAAAGTACCAAGATGTTATGTTACTAGAGTTACCAGTAAGAAAATTTGAAATTACTTTCAGTTTATGACAACACTACCCTGAAATGTGGATCGTATTGAAGTCTGTGGCACCTAGAGCAGCAGGAGGTAGGCTGTGTACCACTTGCAAAGCCCTAGTCATCTCCCAACTGCCAGATAAATAAATAACAAAAACACAGTGCCTCCCCCCACCCCCCACCCCCAAAACCCACAAATGAAATCTGCATCTGTCTAAAGACAATAAACCTTTCCTGCTCAAATTTAATCTCTCTACTGTACAGGAGATGGTCTTTGCTATTTGAGATTTCATCACTTTCATTGCAGAAAGCTGTTACATCTGTCAAATATTTCAATTTGAAATGAATGCCTGTGGTTTTTTTTTTCCCCTTGTATTCTACAAGAGCACCAGGTTGTCAATCAGCAGAAGTACAAAATAAGACAACATAGGTGATCCGCTGCTGTGATTGGCATTTTATTTTTATTTTAGAGCATCTTTTTTCTTCCTCAAACTTAAAAATGGCAGTGTTTGTCTATACTGTGGAAATAGATGAAAAACATGTATATAGCGAAGGGAAGCCACCTATGGTTAATCTGAATCCTGTTTGTCGTGGCTACTCATGCTCATTCTCTTGACAGTACTGCTATAGTCCAGCTGGTCAATGAAGCTGTAGGTGACTATCTGTGTGAATTGTGTGAACATCAAACACGTGAGTGAGATGAAAATGTATTGTATGAATGGGATTTAAATACACTTAGTTTTGTTATTCTTCATCCTTACTTTAGTATTAAAGCATTGAAACAAAAGTCCTGCAGTATTTAACTAGTGGAGCAGGACCACTTCTGAGTGGGCTGTGGAAGCTTTCAGATTGCCTCCATGCAAAGGGGTGGTCCAGAACCTTCAGCAAGTAATTTGAATCTTGTAACATCTTTGGTTTTCTGATCTGTTTCGCTGAGGGAGAATCAGAACTTTTGTTTCTTAACGTGATTTTTCAAATTCTGGACTAAGAAATTGACAAAACCATAGGTACTTCTTGAGAGTTTTAAGGAACTGATGCACTTCTATGGTTTTGTGATGTGTCTATTGATAGCATCCCTGTTGAATATCTCTGAATTTCACTGGTACTCAGATTTGCTGAAATCTAGGCTTTGATCTTCTTCTGTGCTTTAGGAGTTCATAAAGAAATACTCTAATCTGTCAAAAGAGTATCAACAAACTAATGGCTTGTGGAGTATTTTAGTCTTCAAGCTCCCACTATAAATGATATGAAAAATAGTGTCATTTGGCTGATGCTTAAATACGTCTCCTTTCTTTATGAGATAGTGTCTCTGTCCTTTCTTGTTTCTCTTTTTAATATCTTCTTTCATTCTCTGAAGACAGTTATTTTCATAAAAGTATTTATGCACATATTAGAAATCTGACTTTTCCCCTCAAATGAAGAGTATCACAGTAAAGAAGTGGCACATTTTATGTTTGATCTGTTGTAATACAACCAACTCATAACCACACACTGCTTGTGTCTACATAAGGACTTTTAATGAACCAACTGGCTTCATTAAGATTCAAAGATTTGAAGCATGTGGAAGAGTATCTGGATAGAAGCATAATATGGGAAGTAAAACACTTGCTGAACTAGATAGTTACTTTCTCTGTCATGTTCCAGTAGTTTTAAAAGAAGCAAAATAGAATTAATTATATTTATTAACACAAATCTGAGAAGTAAATCCATTCCTGCAGTAACACATATTTTCTCGCTCTAACTTGGTGACTTATTAAATTTGGATTGCAAAACTGAACTGAAGGTTTGGCAGAAGAGAAACTAGGGCCTGACTTCAAACTATGGATTTGCAGATGTGTTAGCTGGGACAGCTCCTTCCAGTTATGATTGGAACTGAGGGATTAAATGTATTAGGCACTGAACTGCATCTCAAAATCATTAGTATATTTAATTTGGTGGACTGAAGGCAGGTATAGGGTGGACAGAGGGGGTTAATTTTGTAATGTTACACACTTGCATTTTAATACTGACCAAATCTGATTACTTGCAATTGACACTATATAGGCATCCTAGGTGTGCATAATCGTGGAGTGAAACTAGTTTTGTATGGTATAATGGCTTTTATGAATCATTTTCCTTCAGATCAGTTAGTATCTCCATTATAGACATACACAAGTAAAATCATCGGTATATATCTTCACCTACAGCTGCTGAAGTACTGGGCAATACAGTAGTACCAGTTAGCTTACTGCATTTCATTAGCTATTTTGTAGCCATCCTGTGTCTATTGTAGTTAAAACAAATAGACAAAATAATTATTTAATATATGTTTTACTTGTCTTTTTTTTTTTTCTCTCTATAAGATCGTTCAATCAGTTCTTACATATGGCATAATAAATTCAAAATTTGTAATAGGTGTGGTATCTCACAGACTTATGATAGAAAATTGATTCTGAAAACAACAAAAAATGGAAATCACAAAGCAGAACAGTGGAGATTGAAACTCAGTAACTCAATAGTGCTTCTTGAATTCAGTAATTTGAAAGGGAGATTGGGATGAGAGATGAAAACATTCATGTATCTTTAAATTTCAAAATGGTTAAAAGATGACTGGACTTGAAGGAAAACTTACTCTTTTAATAAGAAAGCTGGCAGTGCTGCTGTGATATACAGATAGTCAGTGATCCTTGAGTCTGCTGGTTTAAAGCAGCGTGCTGAGCACTCTTCAGCAGAGCAGTATAATTCAAGGCCTGCTGAAGCTTTATAGATGGTGCAGATCACCTCCAGACAAAGTACTTCTTATTGTCATCTCTGATTTTTATCTGTCATAAATATGTCACAGAAGTAACTCCAATTTCAGAACTTTCATTCTTTGGATCAGTGGTGACCACATTAAAAAACATTCTGCATTCACTATCTCACCCTTGGTATTTTTTAAGATTTTTGTGTCCTAGTGCTAAATACCAGCCTTAGTTGTATTCAGCATTGTGGAAGTTCATTTCAGTAAGCCTCTAGCTACTGAAAAGTGTTATATCTTACATCCTGCTGTCCTCAGTAAAGATAGTTGGGGGTCAGGAGAGCCCTCTGCACTGTGTGTTCCTGCTTCCTACTGCTCATGACATTTGGAGTCTGATAGGAATGCTGTGATAGCACCTTCAATTAAAAGCCATAGGCAACAAGTGTAACAAAGAGATCCTTAAGAGTGCTTAACATTATGTCATTGCCTTGCTAAAATAAAACCAGCATGAGAATAAATTGCCTATGTTAGCTTAATTGTGATCTTCACCCAAGTGCTACTCATGAGACCTTAGACCTAGCAGAAAGCCCTAGCCGAAGTATCGAGTGGATGTTTTGAGATTGCTTAAATTTATCATATTTCTGTTAGAAAACATTGACACAATTCTGTTGAAGCTTTAAAGCCTTAAACTTTTGCTGCTTGTTTGGGTTTTCATTACCTTTACATCTATACAGTTACACAGATAATGAAAAACCTGAAAAACCTGCATAGCGCTGCATGTAGCACTGCTCTGCAACTATTTACCACCTCATTAGTTTTTTCAATAGCAAAGATAAGTTAGCATTCTGTCATGAAATTTGAACTGCCACCACATCCTGCTGAAGCTTATAAGGCATGGCATAGTAACTCCGCAAAGTGCATTAACTCGTGCATCAGAAGATGCAATCTTGTAAACACAAAAAAAATCATATGGCTTTTTCTATCTGTGAAGCCAATTTGTTTGACATTTTCTCCTGTAAATTTTGCTGCTCTTAGAAATCTTTTAAAATACAAGGGGAGAAATTCTATTTTTGTCTTATTCTGCACAATGCAATTGACTGAGGTGAACCTAATCTCATTTACATTTGGACTGTGCTATACGCTCATTACTCTTTAAACATGATGTGCCTTTTTCTCAATTTTGTTAGGATTCTATCTTCGCTGAAAAGGAAAAGGTGCATTTTACATCAAGATTGCTATTGTGAGGTATCTGTCTAAATGTAAAATCCTTGTGGAGACAAAAAGCAGCTATTTTGTACCTTGATGTAGCTGGTTGAGGTCAGCCCCGAACAATACACCTGGGGTTGATCTCTACTGGCTATGTACACGTGAAACTACAATACCTTATCATTAGCAGGATTTAATGCTGCCTTACCTACTTCAGTGTAAAATCATGTTACACTATCTTGCAATGATATGCCTTTGAGGATATGAATGATATATACTTATTCTAGGTCCTTTAAGACTTCTGAAGTGATGCAAAGTGAATCTCTGTCCTCCTCTCTGGCAAAACCATATAATTTGGTCCTGTGGCTGAATTAAAGTCCATAGACTTTCTCATAAAATCCTGGCAATATTAGCAGAGGTACCCCTAAGAGTTCCTGCCAGTCTTGCATCAATGTCTGGTATAATTCCAATGCATTTTCATACATTTTCAATGTTCTACAAAAGTTCAAAAATCCAAAAAGCTCTGAGGCATCAGTATTACTAATTTGCAGACTATGTGTGATTGCATTAATGATTGCAGTTGTATCCAGTACCTATAACTCAGTATCCCCCATGAGGAGTAATATGAATCACCAAAATCAAACATTAATTCAACACAGGCCTTTACCTCAGGATGGTGATGGTATAGATGTACCTATATTCAGCTTTTAATTTTGTAAGATGCAGTATTTTATAGGAAGCAGAATCAGGATAAAACATTTCATCCATGGTCTACTCCATGTTAACAATAAATGAGTAGAATAGGAAAAAATGTCAGCTCCTTTACAAGTGAGATGTGCAGTTGTGGGCATGAGTTGCCTTCTCCAATGTTTTTTGTGCAGTAGTTTTAGTCTGCCTGCTCCTAAGAATGCACTTCTCAGTGTGTGTTTCCCACCTTTGTTAAAGTGTCTCCTGAAACTGTCCATAGGTTTGGGTTGCTGTCAACTGGCGGGTTACCGTTCCTTTAAAAACCACCTATAAGATTTGCTGTTCATTTTAGATAAGCAATCTATGTAAACAGTTGTTTTATACCTCTTAAAATGTTTGTATAGTGTTGCCTCATCTCTTTATTTTTGAACTAAACTCAATGTCATTTTTTGGTGTTTTCTACTTCCCAACTTTCTAGGTAATTTGTTTGCTTCATATACAGCACAGGTGCTCAACCCATCCTCTCCTTTTCAATATACTTTTTATTATTTTTTTTTCCCTCAAAACAACCCTACCTACAAGACCATGTGTTTAATACAGTCAGTAGTTACTCAGTGTGAGACATTTCCCATTCGCATGTGATACCTGCTGGCTGCTGCTTCCAATTATGCCATATGCTGGAAAGTTAAACTGTTGAAGTATTGGAGTCAATGTTATAATCAAACTAGTTAAGAAGGTAACAGTGTGTCTCATAGAGGGTTCTGGACAATGTCTGATTTCTGCCATAAGCAAAATACTGACAAGTTCTCTTTTGTTTTGCTGCTTTTTCACGTGGCAGAGAGCTAGACATACATTCATTATATTGTAAAATCATAACCTTCGAGATCTTGCTGAATCTGCCCTACAGCTATTTATCACATGATTGCAGGGAATGAAAATAGCATTCTTCCTTCTACTAGGAATATGTTGCTTACCTTGGGGCAAGACAGTGCATAATTTTATGTGTGCCTAGTTTTGCTGTTATATATAGACTGTTTTGAGATGAATCAGTGTTATCATTTCCCAGAATTTAGCACTAGTGTTTTAGCAGAGCCAAGGAAATTTCATATACTTAGGCTCTTGGCTGCAAGAGTGACCAGGGATCCCAAGTCTGAGTCACATTTATATTAATGCCATTTTGTAGTCATGGACAAAGGCCAAAAAGATTCTAATACAATTTACTCCCTAGTTAATTTTTTTAATTATTATTAATTTTTTGGGTTAGAGCTGCATGTAGTAGTCTCTAAGTAAAGACTATCTCAACCCAATTCTTATTTCACATCCATTAATTTCATATTTGTGAAATTACGTCTATTTTACTGGTGGTTTTGTTGTAATCAAGAATTGAATCTGTCTCCTCATGTTTGTGCAATAATCACTTTTTCTTCCTCCCACAAACAGGCAGCAGGAGACTCAAAGATCTGTAAGACTCTTTTATCCTTCCTGTGGCACCTGTTCTTCTCTTGCAGCTTCTTGAGTAATATCTGGGTTTTAATAAGAAACATTAATTCACTTTAAATAGCAAGAATTAGGGAAGCTAAAGCTCAGTCCCTCTCCACAATTACCAGCTTAACTATTGAGTTGCCTCTCCGAT
Source organism: Pachyramphus minor (assembly GCA_013397135.1). NCBI lineage: Eukaryota > Metazoa > Chordata > Aves > Passeriformes > Tyrannidae > Pachyramphus > Pachyramphus minor. The sequence continues at coordinate 150,436 of VYXB01001005.1, forward strand.
GCTTTTATAAGCATAGCTCTACTCTAGCTGTGTACCTAATACGTAGCTCTGACTTCTTCAGTTATTTTTTCTGCAGGGTGACCTGCAGTGAGTAGTTGTAAGCACATTGAAATAATCTCTGATACTACATAAACACTTTCTGCCATGGCCCACTTTTGAGCCACTTATGCATATAGACAGCATTTTTTAGGTATTGTCTAAAGATAAACATTTCTGGAATAAAATTTCTGAGTTATGTAAATTGAGTTTCAGTTTTTAGTGTCTGCAATATTTTAATATCTTAAGAACAGCAGGACACCCTGAGATTTACAGGAAAAGATTGATGAAAACAGTTGAATATGCAAGTTAGGCCACCTCCACTGTTTTAAGGAATAAAATACTTCCGAGTGTAGTTGTTTTGATAATTTGTGCCCTTAACAGGAACTTGTACAGTTATAAAATCAGTGTTGTTATTTTCTAGTCACAGGGGACAAAATAATCACGTTTCTAGTCCACAGATCTGTGGTATTTTTAAGTAGTTTAGCACAATGGTGAGATGCTTTATACTTAATCCAAATGCACTGGAGCTTCTGGTTATTCTGTTCCAACTTTGTGTGTGAATTTTCTTCAGGAGATTCCTGGTTGTTTAAAGCTTAATATATTGGACAGGGTGAAGTTTGTTTTTATTCCCTTCTGGATTGAGTTAGCTTTCCCAAAACATAGGTACAAAAGCAGCAGTCCACTTTTTCAGACTTAGCTGAGGCAAAAGTACTGTTATAAATTCTGCAGAACATACTAAGGCAAAGCTTTCATTCATTTTATTGAGAATTTTGCCTGATTAAGACCTGTTTCCCCCTTATATCTTGAGTTTCTTGGACAAACTGTGTTGACCCGGATTCAGTAAAGTAGAGCAAGCTTCTTAATCTGGCACATTAAATAAAAGCTCAACTGGGAAAGGAATGCAGTATTTTGTCTTTGCATTTCAATTGAATTGAAACTTCTTATTTTAAGCTTAGGCTGAGAATCATCTCCCAGTAATGTAACATCATTTAAAAAGTCAGGTGATAGATGCTTGGAATGAATACAAGAGTATGATGGGGCACGTCTTTCCTCTAATAAAACCAAAAATAAATAAATGCAGTGTTCAGACTTCCTTATTCAATTCTGTCAAGCAACTCTGCTCTGACTTCAGTGCTCCTGCTGGTTTGAATCATAGACCTTTCTTTTAACACAGACAGGGTATTATACTAATCTGCATGCTGGGAAAAAGTCCAGTTGAGTGTAGCTGGAAGTCTAAAAGAAGTTTCACTTTTGACCACAGCCCGGTTTTGAATCAAGATTGCTAGTGCAGGAAGGCTTGCTACCTCTGGAGTTGTGGAGAGGTCTTGCACCTCTTTCTCAAAACTCTTGTGTCCTTTTTTCCCTCTCATTTTGCTTCCTTTTCTCTGGGAAAATTACTCATATTTCTGCCAGTGTAATAATAAATAGAGTGGAACTTTTATTTCTAAAGCAAAAGAAGACTTTTTTTTTCACTTGTACTGAGACTTAAGTCTCTGCCAAAAATCTGAATAGAAATCACCAACTGTTCTGTAATTTTTTAAGCAATTACTGTTGAATACACACACTGTGGTTCAAAATGCTGTAAATACATAAAACTTCAGCAACAAAAATCTAGCACAAATCATAGTTAACTGATGCAAATACTAACATACATATTTTTGATGTTAATACATATAAATTATGAAACATAAATACACTGGCAGTAATTCCGTGAGTGATTTAGTTTATCGTGTTTATCACATGTTGAATGAGGGGAGGCTGCACATACACTGGATGCTTGTAAGCTAATTTATCTCACAGGAGTACAGACAATACTCAGTTTAATATACAGAAGTACTTGTTAAGAAGCTTACCAAAACAATATGGTGAGTTTAGACTAAGATCCTACCAGAAGGTCTATTCTTCAGTTCTCTGAATCATAAGAAGAAACAGATTGTTTCAGAAAATGAGAAATAACGTAATCTAACAAATCTGCACTTTGGCAGAGTCATTGTAGGATGGCTGAGGTTTCTTGCCTATTCTCAGCTAATGAAATTATTTAACACAATAATGAAGAACTGACTATTTAAATTGAGAATATGTTTCCCTGGGAAGCAAACATCTTGATAGGTTCAGACCGGTCTTTATCGGTGGGTAGTTACATCATGCTACTCAGGGTCAATCAGCAGGGTGAACCAGTTGGTTGCATCAGCTGTCACTTGGGAACTGTAGTATTTAATAGAGTGCAGGGAAAAATAGATACTTGCTTCCATCACAATTTTTATTGCTTCTCCTGAAGTCTTCTGTCCATGATTCTTGTTCAACTTTGAAGTCCATGAAGGTTTTTTTCTGGGGCTTGGGACCTGTCACTTTTTAGAAATCTATTGATTGCAGTTTTGTGACTCCTGTTTCTTGTGGGTTTTGGATATTTATTTATTTTTTGGCTGAGGCTACAGGCTCAGCTTTTCTGCCTCTTTAAGGCACTTTGTCTTATCCTCCTATTATCTAACTAAAGGTAACAACACTATATTACTTCTTTTCTCTGTCTTACCCTGACTGCAGGCTTACTTTTCTTTGCTTTATTTTGCAGGAGAATGAGCAAATACTCCCACAGAGTAGCTATTACTTGTTATGCAGTGAATCATACATCTGTTGCATGTTACTGGCTTATGCTGTTTTATCAACAGTTAGCATTACCTATGTAGGCTCAATTAGCCTATTTGGTTTTGGAATTATAAGCTATAAAGATTTCCTATCCCCTAAACCAATGCATTTATTTCTGTATGAATGAGAGCTATTTCAAATAGAACAGGCAAAAATACTTATATGAAATATAATGTTGGATAGCTCCTAAAAATGAAATTAAAAAAAAAACAACTATGTATACTTTATTTAAATTTAAAAGTGTTTTAGAATGGGGAAATACCATTTTGCTATTTCAGTGAAGGGTAAACTTGGGTATCTAGAAAAAACATCTTAAAGATGATGTTTATTTCCAAAGCAAATAATAGGACATTGATTAAAAGCTATGTGCATCAGATGCAGTAGCCCTTATGTAGAAGAGTTGTTGAATTAGATATAAAATTTTGATGTTTTCATGAAGGAAAATGTGGCAGGTTTAGAAAGCTGGGATGCCAATACCACATCAGCAGCTATTTGCATAGTATTGTCAGGGACAGCCATTCTGGAGACAATTCAGTGAATCAGAGCTGTTTGATTAATCAAATCAACTCTCTGTTGTAGCAATGCAAAGAGGTTATGTCTGCTGGCAATCTGATTAGAAATCAAATGTTTATGGATTAATGAACACAAAACAATTGCTTCTAAGCCTCTTTTCAAGCAAAATCTTAGGTCTTTAGAAATGTGTCTAAGTAGGGAATGATTAGCCGGGTCTGACAGCACAAGGGAGAATTTATCCCCTCAAAATACACTCTTTATAATTAAAGAAAATCCAAGCAATTAAAAGCAGTCAAAACAAAGCAAAGCACAAAATTTGTAAGTTGTGTTATTTTATTAACATATGGTAATGTAAGCAAATTGCAATGATAGATACATTACGTTCTAATTGAACAATAAACTTAACAGAGCTATTTCATATCAAGTGAAGATCTGTCCCACAATCTGCCTTTTAGAGAGCAGTCCAGGCCTCATCTTTAGGTGACCCTTGCACTTTAACGTATTGAGAAAAAAGGAGCATTTTCTTTCTTAGCAGTTGTTGTTCAATAGATTATCTTTCAAACTGTGAACCATGTGCATAGTATAAAAGGAAATGTGTAATCCATTTGAGCATAAAAGAAAGTTTTTCTGCTTTTATCGGAATTGACTCAGAAATAACTCAGGTACAATGTTGTGTTCCCTTTGGTCTCTTTTTCTCCAATAAGGCTCTCTGCTTTGGTTTGATACTAAATTAGTAATATCTAAATGCCACCTTTGTCTCTGCCTCCACTGAGCTTAACAGTTAAATTTCCAAGCTAAAATAAAGAGATCCTTGCTTTCATATTTTATCCCATCCCCACAGTGCAGTAGACCAATAAGAAGCGTATAGTTAGTTCTTAGCGAGTTAAGAGAATAGAAGCACTTCCCTGAAGAAAATTGCCTGGCTTTCACACACTGTAGAAAAAAATCATCAATTAAAAATGGAAACAGCTGGAATGAACATCTTTCTCTTGTCAAAGGTGAATATTAAACTGCTCCCTGATTTGACTTTCCCTTTATTTGTTTGAAGATGATCATCATTACTTTACAATGCCTCTTCCACTTGCTAAGGTAACAGCAATAGCTTTACCTGCTTGTTTTTGGAAAACTCAGCTATGGGTAACATTTGATCTACAAATAGCTGCACTGGCTTCTGTGCTTAATGTAATTGAATCCTAAATTCATGGGGAATGAAATTTTTATCAGAACACTTTGGAGTTAACAAAAGACTTCCATTAAAATCAATGGGAATTTTACAATTGATACAAAGTGCTTTTGAAAAGCCTTCACTTTTGCCTCATGTTGAACTCATAAGAATCACAGAATTAAATCCTAAGGGTGTTGTCTGCTATTTCACTTGAAAGATGATTTAATCTAGAGGTTAGAATGTTTTAAAGGGAAACATTAATGACAGTAGTTAATCTGAAAAAAACTCTAAACAAACCACCACCAAAACAAAACCCATAAGAGATCAGCCACATTGTCTTAAAACTTTTAACAGATAGGTGCTGTTTGTGCAAGGAGAAACTCCATGAACTGGCCACTTTGATCAAACTTCATACTGTGTCACCATCTCAAAGTCATGAGTACACTTCTTTAAGTGTATAATAGCAAATTGTATTGTTTAGCTGCTTACTTAATTCTATTAATTTTGATTGGTTAGTTCTATTAATTTTGGTTGGTTGGCTGTTTTAGTTTTTTATGTTATTTTGGTTTCATTAGTTTAATTATGCTTAAAATAATTCAAGCAAGGAGGACATGTCAGTCATCATGTTGCCTTGTGACTATGCACATGCATGTGTAGATATGAACAGAGATACATATATGTGCTTGTATGTACAGGATTGTAATACTTATTGAAGCATACTGATGATTCTACCTTAAAGAAAAGACATGATGATAGCCAAAGGTACATTATTAACGTTGCCTAAAGAACATGCACTGGTATGTAGTTAATAGCTCAAGGAAGCAAGTTCAAAGTCCTAAAAAACACTTTTCAAAAGACCAGCATTACTTCTGTTATGACTAACCCAAAACTACTTTACATTTTCAAGTTGAGAAATTAAGCAAGTCCTCAGCCAGTACTTGGCAATTTCTTTGTTTATGAAAACAAATGAGGATCAAATTTCATGAAATTTGAAGAGATATTTTGCAGGATAAAAACCGATGTCAAATGTTACAATGAACTCTCTGAACAGCGAGTACAATTTCAGTCCAAATCAATGTGAAGCTTCTCCCACAGAGACCTATGGCATATGTATATCAAAGGTGAATATATTCTCTAGGAATGCCTTTAAACAAAAGCGTGATAAAAGGCAGATGAGATGAACAAGCTCCTCCTTAGCAAGCAGATCCTTGACTGTATCCCTGCTGCTTACAGTCTAAATGAAAACACAAACATGCAAGAATCTTAGAGAGGCATCAGCTAGAATGTGATAGGAGAGTTTCTAACTGGAAGAGATCATGAGACACCTTCTTATTCCATTTGGGTTTACTTGCATTTTACTATTTGTTTCTTGATGGTAAAGTCTTCAGCATTGGAACTGTATGAACCTTTGGTCCTGTGGGATCTTGACTGATATTTTCAAAATTTTAGTCAGGGAAACACCGTGCTGATACTGAGAGCGAGCTGTCAGGTACCATAAGTTCCATGTGTAGGTGTTGCATTGTAACTGTTGCAGTGTCCTAGAAGATTAACTCGTTGCCATCAGTATGGCTTGTACAGTTGGTCAGGGCATGGTTGGATGCTGCCTGTGCTGATGAGAAGGCCTGTCCTCAGCATCTGCTTAGGCAAAGTCTATGTTTCAGTGTAGTTTGGGCTAATGTAGGCATCAGTGCAGAGTGGTGTGACTTATTTTGCTGTACATGGTATCTGCTGCTACTAGTATGAACTTCAAAGAGCTGGTAGGGTCAGAATTAGACACTCAATCCTTCTTTTTCAGTCAGATTTTTCTGTCAGATAGTGAATATGTTTCTTTGTGCAATGTGTTAAATATGAACCTTCTACACAAAACTTTCACATGTTATGCTGTATGTACATGAAAACAAAGAAAACTAGCTCAGTGGTCTGGCGGCAGTATACACAGTACCCATGGGTGAGTAAGACTTGATTTATGCAACAGTATGCTAGGATACATAAGTGGTGCATGGCAAGCATGTAGATCATGTAATCATACTCATGGCTGCTATTATAGTGGAAAGGATAAGATCTTGCTGGATTTCTGAAGGATGAGATAGTAGTGAAAGTACAATACTTCCAAAAGACAAATCAGATCTGAGAAACAAAATGTTACAACTAAAAAATATGTGAGATACCTAAGAAGAGCATTATTTTAAATTTTCTTCTATTTTGTGGTTGATTGTGGACCTTTCGCTGTTTGCTTTGTGGTGGGTTTTTTTAATTTATTTGCTTATTTGTTTCTCTGTTTTCAGAATTAAAATTTCTAAATCAATTTATTAATTAAAGATTGTGGTTGCATACGTCACTAAATACGGACCTTAGTACAACTAATGAACAAATAAGCTTTTGTTTAAAGGCTTCACTAGATAATCAATCACAAATCCTGGCTGGGAGCTTGTAGCTGTTACTTTTTCATGTCACTGGAATTAAGCCAAGCTTTACAGGTTTAAATTAATCAAGCTGATGAAAGGCTGTTTTTTTCATTTGTTTGTTTTCCTAAAAAAAAAAAAAAAGATGAATTTGACTTCTGTCTATATGGGAAGAGTAAGATAGGGATATACATGATTAGAGATAGAAATCCTGCAGCTGTGTGCATGTGTGTGCACGTGTGTATGAGAGAAAGAGAGGATCCAGACAGATAGATTACTTTGCAGTGTAAAAATGTTGAATTAAAAAGAGAAATGCTCATGTTTATAGAGAATTTTGTATTTGATGAGAGCAGCCCTGGAAAGGAACTCTCCCAGTAATCTGTTTAACCGACTCAAGTGGAAGAAAGCCAAGTTGTTCAGTTGCACAATGGCTTGCAATCATGTGGGAGAGTTCCCGGTTGGGAGTTGAAAACAGAAAACCTGACATGCATAAGTGAATGAAGCTACCCTATGTGATATGTTGATTTAAGATTTTTCTCTCCCTCCTTAAAAATACAACGGGGCTCCCGACTTTGTCTGGGTACTGAAGAGGCAACACTGTGAGACACAAAATTAGTTTAAAATTGACATTTTGGACGTTGGTGATAATTTGTCTTGACATTATGGCTACTGGTTGTGTTTGTGACAAGCAGGCTTGATCCAAGTGGGCATGGTTAGAGCCAAATTTAATAGACGACCATTGTAATTTTCTGCCTTGCTGACAGCAGAGACTTTCTAATGTTCCTTCACCACAACAATCAGGGATTACTAAGTAACAAGTCCACAGGATTGGGGAAGGATTGAAAGGATTAATAGAGTATGACAAAATTGCACCTGAGGGGGAAAATCTTTAGCAGATTCTGTGTCCTGATGTGGTACATCAGGCAAATTGGCAATTGCTACTGATCTTTACACATACATGTCTTCAAATAAAGTGGGTGAAAGTCAAGCAGATGCAGCTATGTGGCTAAGGCTGTCATAAACATTTATGTCATCAACTGCATAAATCATTTCATACTATCTTTTTAAGTATTTTGATGATATTAAGCATCAGTGGATTGTAGGCACTGTACTAAATCATTTTTTTACTCTGCTATAACCTCTTATCCTGCTAAACTAAATCCTAAAAAAGATTAAAAATGTAGGGTTAGTCTAACCCTTCTCTCCAAAGATAATTAAGGAATACAGTTCCTGTTTAGGAAGAGTGTTTTCAGCTTTAGGACTTAAAAAACCCTCCACCAAACAGAAAACAAACATATAAAAATTGTTTTGTAGTCGCATTCATGTGCTGACCTGATGTTAACTAACCCCCTCTATACTTCTAATAAAAATCCATTTCAAAACAACAATAGCAGTCTTAGCCCCAAGTTCTTACCAAGCATTAATTTTTTTTAATAAACTGTTTAGCACTATGAAACATCAGCAGTTTGAAGCATCAGAAGTTTGTTAACTTGATTTCTTTTCACACTGGTTTAAACCAAGAATCCCAACACTGATGGCAGTGGATTTACAGAAAATAGGAACAAGGAGAAGCAATAAGAAAGTTATTCATCTTTACTTTTAAAACTGTAACTTTTCTTTGAAAAGTAACTTAGTATATATAAACATTGCTCATTACCTCTCTAAAAAAAATGTAAACTTGGCAGCATTTTTTGGACTTAAGTGGAAGTTTTAGCTTTATGTTATGTTCATAATAGCTGAAATAGCCTTTCCATCATAGTACTTTTCCTTTCCTCTCAGTTTGGTATAAACAGACATTAGGGGAAATAGAAACTGGTGCAAACAGGTAAACTTTTAGCTATGTAGGTCTACACAAGAAAGAGTAAATTAAAGAAAAGAAATCACACAAACACAGTTGCTATCTGAGGTCATTTCTCACGTATTGTGAATCATTTAAGGAAATGTTTCTTCAACAGCATTGACTGAAGGTCATGTTGTTATTTAGACTTTTGACTAGTGGAACAGCAAACGATTCATTAATTCCATTAGCCATCCTTTCTGCACACTGGGAAAAGCAAATGTAATTGTAAACTATTCCTACTGTATACTTAAACTGTCAAGGATCCTGGAAGGCTTCAGTTATCCTCTTTGAAGATATCAAAGGAAGGGGTGGACTATTTTGTGTCTTTAAAACAGAAATAGAGAAAAAATGTGCCGCATAATGTAAGCTAAAGATTTTTTTTTTAACCTAAGTGACACTCTAATACAGAAGCACAGGGCAGGTTTCTGACTGGTAAAGCTTCTGGTTTTTTCTTGTTTGTTTTTTTGGGGGGGAGGGGGTTGTTTGGTTTTTTTTGTGTGTAGTGTGTTTTTTTTTTAAAAAGAGTGGGTTTTTAAACACTTTTTTTTTAAAGAAGTCTTTAAGTACAGGCTGTCATCATGCCATTAAACCTGTCTTGTCTCCAGGAGCCATGCCAGGCACTTCTCATTTCCCTTCCCTTCAGGCTCCTGAGGCAGTTCATAGGTCTCACCCTGCATACTGCTGCATGTGGTGGACAGGCAAGTGTAGCATGACTGAAGTCAGTGGGCATGCTGCGCTCCTAGCATTGGATATTAGGCAAAATCGTGATGCATATTTTTATAGCTCTTCACCATGAAGTTTCTGGTTGTTTAGTGCACAGTAAAAGTAAAAAACATCACGTGGATCTGCAAAATTATTAGTATTTCTTCCTGCTGTTAACAGGGATGACAGCTGAAAGCCTAGTACTGCATTTAGAATAAAAAAGCAAAGAGGAGTTCCAGGATTAGTAGCCCAGCCGAAAGTGGATTGCATCTGAATTGCCATGTCTGCCCCTAAAGTGATTACTGCTATGGGCAGTGTTTTGCAGCCAGCCAGTCGTTTTTCTTCATAGAAGAGACAGTTATGTTGAAAAGGCAGTGAGACTCTTTGATGCAAGACATTTCATTTTAACTATGCTGAAAAAACAGTAAGTAAATCCATGTAGGATGGATTTTTGCAAATCTGTAGGATGGATTTTTGTCCTCCCGACCCATGTGCTGAAAAGAAATAATATGCTCTCTTCTGCAGATCTTAGTGTCCCAGACATCCTTGGTGGTGGTTAAAAATCCACCATCAGTTATTCCATGTTTCAGCATATTCCTTTTATTTCAGCAGTAATGAATGCAAAGCTGTCTTGTCCTTTGCAAATGCTTTGAGCTATTCAGATAAGGCATTGCAGAGTGGTTGGACACAAATCACATAACCCTACTGTGCTCTGTTTGAAAGGAAAGTACAACTTTTAATTCATTATTGGCTAACTAATTTTCTAGTATGCTTTTCCCACAGTTTTGAGTGGCAGTGCCGCACCCCCAATACATGGTTTCTTTAATTGCGGTGCTGAAGCTTGACTTTCTCTTTAAAGATGTAATTTTACGTCCTGATTGTAAAATAATTAGTAGTTTACTGCTCATTCTTCTATCCTGAAAAAGGGAACATATTTTGCATACTTCTTAAAGCATAACTTTGTCACTGTGTGATGATTTTTCTCAAAAATATGAAAAACGGTAGAAAAGGAGATCCATCTGTTGGAAAAGTTTCGCTCTGTGTATGATATGATGTAATGAGTAATCATAAATGTAAAACACTTGATGTGACGATTTCCTATATAATGATTATGCAGTAGTTAGTAGCCACAGTATACTATATTACTCTTGTTACGTATTTTGGAGGTGGACGCTATGGATTCATAATACGGTTGAACTTGTATAAGTAGTGTCAGTCCATCTGAGGGAGACTCTTCCCGCAGGTTGAGAATTATGAATTTACAGTGTTGATTTTTTGAACCTTATGAGCCACTACAGAGTGGAAAATACTTAAGGATAACAGTGTATGTACTTCTGTATGTTACTGAGTGTTAAAATAAGCAATCAGTTGATTGTTAAATAAATTAATATATATATACATATACACAATGCATTATATTTATGCAAAAAATAGCTGCAAAAATCAGGTGAAGTGTTTCACTTTTATTGTAGTAATAGGCACCATTGCTATGTATTTATCTATGCATAGTTTAGGAGAGAAGAAGATGCTGTCGATGATTCTGTAATATTTTCTTCATTGTAGTGGCTATGGAATTGAATTCACTGATATGTATAGTAATTAATCTTTAAAACTATCCTTTCTAATCAGTGTTGAACAGTGCAAACAAACAGGTGTCCTTTAAAAAATGGACTTTTGTACACTTTGAGTAAAGAACTACCTAAAAAAGGTATAAAGTAGTTGTAATTCAAAATGTATTAAATTCCATTTTTCCTTTGCTATATTTTGTAAAACATTTTCATTGTAAACAGTATGCCTCTCACACATGTCAAATCAAAGCTCTTTATTTTAGAAATATATACCTAATGTATAGAAGCTTATTGCACTCTCATGCAATGTATATATTGTGACTTCAAAAAGTCTGTACTGAACTTTGCTTAAACTACTAGTATGTGGATTTCTTTCAAATTTATTTTTAATTAATGATATTAAGGATAAGATCCTTTCTAAATGTACTTTAAAATTCACAATAAAGTTTCAGAAGTTGTTTTGTACAATGTTGAGGCTTTGTGTTGAATTTTCTTGTTCAAATCTTTTTAAACTGTTACCTTGGCTAAGTTCCACGTTCCTCAAATATGTGTAAATCTGTGTTTAACATCATCGTGATTTAAATCAGGTGTGCCATATCACAAAATAGTGACATTCCATTTACTTCAGAGGTATGTTCATTAAATTAGGGGTTGCTACTCCACTGAACACAGTGTCTCCTGGCACTTCTATGAGATCTGTTTTAGATACAGTCTGGGTTCTAGAAGCTATCTGTATTGGACTTCAAGGGTGAGAGAAAATGTATACTGTATTTTGTGTATATTTTATGGCTCCTAATGGAAACAAAAATAAATACAACAATACTGGAGAAAAATACAGTGGTAGAGTACACAGTCAAGTCTATTGCAAGTTTTCATTTTTATTCTCCACATCTTTTGTTTTTAATATTATTTTATTATTGGATGATTCAGCAGTTGCTGAGGTTGGTGGCATCAATGGGGAATTTGCGTGAGTAAAGAAGTAATTGAGCTCTGTAAAGCTTGGAATAACAATTGCTTTTTTCATGTCTGACCTTCCCCATCTGGAAAAAAATGTTTTGCTCAGATATAGAAGTTTCTATTTAACTATATATTTAGCAATGACTGAAAAGGTCAAGCAAGAGGATAGTATATTTTTTCTTTTGAGGACAAAATAGTCTTATTCCCCGTGAAATTTACTACTGTTTAGCTGTTTACTTAAACAAAAGAGGATGAAATCTTAAAAGAAATAGCATTGTCACTGGGAAAACGGCTACTGGCAAAGTTTGAGGTAATTTTTGTACCTGTTTGGCAACCCCATATGGCGTATCTGTATTATCATGAGATAGTAATTTTTCAAGAAGTGATTTCACTGGCACTGCATATCTCCATATCCGAAAACATGTAGTTTAATAGTTTCCATTCAGAAATCCCAATATAGCTCTTTAACTATGGTTAGCTAAAAGTTTTGCAGATTAAAAATGTAATTCTGATGTCAAGTAAATCTGATTTGAGAATGAGCTAGAAATTTATATGTCTTTCAAAATCCCCTATTTAACTTCTCTGTTAAAATAGGTAAAACTTCTAGAAATTATTTCCCACTGCAAAGCTTCAACTAAGGTCCAATGCAAAATTAGAACTAATTATCTTAATGGCAGATAATACTCAGCTGAATACTTTACTTACAAAATGCCTTAACTTTAATGGTGCTATTCCTACAGAAAATCAGATCTTTCTTTTTGAATTACTCCTTCTTAAAAGACTGAAGAAGAGGTTTTAATTTTCTTTGAAAAGAATCTGAAATTCAGGCTCTAAAGAGAACCCTCAGATCTCTACAGAGAGATAGTTTCACCATACTTATTTTTTAACAGTCTTTAATAACGTTTATCTCATTAAAGATCTGCTATAGGGCTAACTCAACACTCGATTATGGTGAAACACTGATACTCCAAATGAGAACCATTTTCACTTTTAATTCTGGAAATTGGAATGAATGTTGAAATGTTCGCATGTGAGGAAACACTGATGACCAAAAGGAGGTAGGATCATGCACTTTTCTTGCAAATAGAGCCAGAGAGCAGAAATAGTGCATCAACCCTATTGCACAAGAGAATAAACAAATCCCTGTCATCAGGAATGAAAATTGGCGCATTGCCTGTTGACGGGTTTGGTACTACTCATCGCCTGCTTGGCTTGCTGATGTTTGAGACCCGTAATTGTCTCTTGATGCACGGCTTTGTGTCTTTTTGCTAAGGTTCACATCTTTGCCTTTCCTGTTATGAATTATGAATCTTTTTTATTGCAATATTACTGCCAAAGTTAAGTTATTAGCCTAATTTGGAACCTGATTGTCTAACCCAGGCTCATATTAGCTGGCAGCTAAATCTGCGAGGGGTCCTGTTAGTTTCAGGATTGCACAATGCACTTGTAAGTGCCTATTGGCATGCCAGGGGTTGTGTCATCCACTGCTGAATAGGTGAATTCCCTGCTGCAGAATCAGGCTTTAGCTGAGGCTGAGGACTCCTGTGTTCATTTTTAGATGATTTGATCTCAGTGACAGAAAAATGATCCCTTGGGTCCATAAGTTGAAGTCCTGTCCTGAGTTTCATTTAGTAAAGTTTTATGATACTTCAATATCTTGGTAAAATGGTGGTAGAAAGAAAAGTTGTTACATTAATTTGCCTCAATTAGGACAGAGTTCCCCTATTAGGGGTTCTTAAGAGATGTGCGTGAGACTGATGAGTTCGTTTCTAGGCCATTTAGTCAATACTAAATACAATACATCTATGTGCTTTTTTTTTTAGCTTAGTAAAAGTAAGATTATAGCCAAAATGAACTAAAATATCATTATTGATAGCCATCATCAAAGGAAAAAAAAACCCAAACCAGTTTGTTACGGACCCAGAGGGACAATTTAATTTAGTTTTTGAACATAGATAAACTCAAAAACAATACCCTACAGGAAGAATTTTTAAAGGCTTTTGTATATCAAGTGATACCAACAATCTATGAAGTTAGTTAAAAGGCATCTAACAGTCCAACTCAGTAATTTCTATATGCATTTATTTCCATTTTATTTTCTTAATAGAAGAAATTATTTTGCTGATGAAGTTTTCGGAAGTGCTCTAGTATCTTTGCAGCTTCCTTGAAGAAAAACAGAATTTTCCAACACCCAGTGTTTAAATATCTAAGAGCCTTCTTCATAGGAAAAGGAGTAAAATTATTTGGTCTTTGAAAAAGGCTTCCCCTCGATTTTTGATGGGGAGCAGATTTGCTGTAGGAACTTGTTCCATTTCATTCTTGCATATTTACTCTGCCTTTAATACAAAGTGTTTTCTTGTTTGCAACATGAAGGAGGATCTTGTCACAGTATTGCAAAGGGAAAATATGTAGTGGGCTTGGCATGCCCTGACAATATGTTTTCATTAAAACTTTAAAATGTAAATGTATGGAGAAATGCACGTCATATCCCATCACAGAGCTTCACAGCTATTGCTTTCATTACCACTAGTATGTGGCAGAGTTGCTCTTCTTTTTATAGTTTGTTTGCTTTGTAAATGTAACTATATACAGCAAGTTATATTTGGGAGTGAATGTTTTGTGAACCTCAGCTAATCAATAGGAGTCTTAGCTTCAGCTCCATTAGATCATTAGCAGTTTAAATTAGTAACTACTGAATATCATATTTTTAACTGCAGTTTCCCCCCCC
>VYXB01001005.1:174283-193346 GCA_013397135.1 Pachyramphus minor
CAGGACTGTTGGAAGATGATGGAGAGTGGCTTGGCAAGCTCTACTGCCAGCTCCTTCATCACCCTGGGATGGATCCCGTCTGGTCCCATACAAAGAAAAGGGTTTTTTTACGAAGAAAAGTTTGTAAAAACTTCAGAGTGGAAGACATAATGAAATCCAAAAAACCCAAAGTGATGGTCACGCCAACAGAAATAAAACCTAGCCTCACTCACTCTAATGTAATATAATTTATCAATTTATCAATTTTCACAATACTTTTTTCTGATAATAATAATAATTATTAATTATACAGGGGGGCATGTCTTTATTAGCAGGGGTGATAATTGATAACACTATTCACAAAAAGCCAAAGAATTGCAATCAATTGCCTCCAACTCAACCGGTCTCCTTAGGGATATATTGGGTACAAGAGAAGGGCAGAAGCAGGAGCAATCAGCAGGAAAGAGGAATGCATTCATCCTGGGCTTGTGAAAAAAGCCTCGGTCAACGACACAAATTTGAGCTGCCTTGTAAGTGCTGGTTAGGGGGCTGAGTTGAGAAAAAGGGATCAGGAACTTGTTTCTCGTCACCTCCTGTATTCTCCCAGGACACAGGGAAGGATTAAAGCCAAGGTGATTGTTTATTAGTTACTGACACCAGACCAACCAACATCGATCTTTACCACATTGTCCTCTGACATACAGTACTACCCAAAGGCCTGATTCAAGTATAAACAAATTAGATCTACCAGCTACCCATTAGGGGACAGTCATAGCATTGTCAGTCTGTGAAGCTCTTGCTTGTTTGTCTACAACACTAACCACACTGTCAGTGCTAAAGCAAGTGATATTAGGTGTAAGATGTTAATATAACCAATAATAATGCAAGATACAAGGTCCACTTCTTTCATCAGTGAAAAATGTGCTGAGGTAATAAACTGAGGCAAAGTAAATTTGGCTTTTTTTGTCCTTTCAAAAAATATAAACATAGGATACACAATGAGTTGCTAACAGGATATGAGGATAAAATTCTGTCAAAGCTGCTTTCAGATCTTCTGTGAATCTCTAACATTGCTGTGCATAAACTATATAGCAAAGTATTACTTTAATGTTTGGTATAGTTTAATTCTTCCTTTAGTATTTTATAAACAGAATAAAAACCACTCAGAAGTTTGTTTTGTGAGGTATCCCCTTATCTTAGTCTTTTTATTTATTTTCACTTTGAGAGGTTTTTTGAAAGTCTTTTTTTTCTTTACATTCTTGTAATAAACCATTTATTGACAAGGTTTTACAGTTATGGCATAACTGGCAAAGTGACTAAGGAGATTAGTAATTCCTATCTTACTTTTTTATTATATCCTTATGTTTAATAATCTTGTCTAGAACATACCTTTAAAGTCTGTGTGGATGTATGTGCATGTATATATAAGATAATATTTCAGGTAATATTTCAGTAATATATTATATAAATATTTAATAATATTTAATTTATTACTTATGTAACTTAAGTAAGATAATTTGGTGTGGCTTACATTTTCCCTATACAGGTAAGTAATTTACCTACCTTTTTGTTTCAGAAAAGCATTGCGTAGGTTTTTTAACTTGCTCCCATAAAATTCTAGCTCATGTAAATGAGCTGCAGTTCTTGTTTGCAGGCATTATTTCTTGTCTTCTAAATAGTGAAGACTTTAAACCCCTTTTTCTTGTTGTTTTTATTTTCAAGATGAAACAACATCTATCATGTTCCTATTGATAATAATAGAGATTTTGAGTATGATTACTGTGGGAGCTGGCATACTGGTGTAACACATCTATCTAGATGATCCAAACAGGATTCAGAAGCCTCCCAGAGAGTGTTGGATTCATGTTCAATCCAAATTACACAATGCAATCAGATAGTCATTACTAACTATACTACCTTTGTGGAGCGTTGAACGGATAAGTGTACAAAGAGCTAACATATCTTTGTAAATAAGCATTAGAATTACTATCTTGTGGATATTTTATATACTTATTGATATTTGTTTTATTTCCAGGTTGCACAAAAATATTTTAGAGAGATACTACTGCTGGCAAAATGATCAGAAAAAATTACCCTGAAAGTCCTGTAAATTCCTCTGCTTCTCTCAATGACTTTCCTGTCAGTGCCAGTAGGAAGTCAAAGATGGCTCTTCTAATTGCCAGCCCTATGAATACAATATCTGAAAATCCTTGTTTCTGACTTTTGTGTTTAGCTTACCAATAAAATTCTGCAGTTCAGATTTAGATAAATCATTTTGCTGATGATGCATAAGATAAAACAGAAATTCAGCTTTTAAATGAGGAGTGATTCTGATCGTGGCAAAAATGTGGTATTTATTGTTAAAGGAGACTTTCATGACTCTCAGAATGGCTGGTCAGATTAGGTCCTTGTGAGAGGGAAGGACAAGAATTGGTCCAGCAGTGACTTTATTGAGTTTCTTATTTAAATACTCAATGTAAAATACCTGACCTTAACCCTGCTGAAAAGAAGAAGATCCGCTCTAATTTCAGCAGGCTGTGAATGTTGGGCTGATTAAAGATTACAAAGCAGTTACTTCTCAGTTCTTGTAAGTACATTTATGAGAGTTTCTAAGGTTCTGTTCAGCATGTAAAATATGTACCATGATAATAACCTGCTGAGACAAGACACTTTGAACCTGTTCTCCATCATACTCATTCTGACTGTGCAGATGTGAGGTCTACTTACCACCTGGTCTTGTCTTTTTCAACTTTAGAAACGTATTAATTGTATTTTCAACTTAATTTATTAAAATTTCATTATTCTGTGAGAAAATACATTTTGAAATCTAGATTGGCTAATTAACACACAAGGTTTTCTTGTGCCCTTAAGGAGAGGAACTGTGAATTGAGTGTACAAGGAAGGTATGAAAGGCAAAACATCCTTATAAATAAACCTTTATGCTTCAAAAATAGTTTGATGGAATCAAACACTTCTTTGAAAAAAAACCTCAAATATGCATTTGATACAACAATTTTTAATGGCTAAAGTCCATGGGTGTCTTGAGACATCCCATTTCCCATTTCTTGGCAGTTTATAACAACTGATACTGTGTAAGTCAAATCCATCAGAGGACACCTTTCTGCAAATTTCTACGCTCTGCTATTGCAGATCTCCCTAGGGGCTCTGGAGAGACATGAGGGGAGATGTTTATTATGGGCTTCATTTATTGAAGAAAACAGCTTCTGCATTTAATGGGAGGATCACAGAGACACAGTGAAACTCAGAGAAATCCCTCAGCTCTAGATTTGAAATCTCCCAAGCTTGCTTGTTCTTTTATTTGTCTGTCATTGTGCACAGAACAGGATGACCACTGTTTGCCTCCTGAGCCACAGCTGCCAGCGGGGGATACGCAAGAGGCCCAGTGCAGCAAAGGGGAGGGGAGGATGTTTACACAGACCCAGCCTGCTTGAAGTTTATGCAGGAGGAACTGCAATTAGAGATATACAAAAATGTTAAAAGGGAGGATTTCTTGTCATCTAATGGGGAACTTTCTTAACCTCTGCCTTACTGTCTTTCTGCCTTGCAGTGAGAAATTCTCCACCTCTCTCCAGCTCCACTGGATTTCTTTTAGCTGATGCTGAGCTGATCAGCTGGGCTGGCCCTAGGGAATCTGGTGAAGTGTTAAAACAGATCAGGTCTTCAGCCCAGTGGGCAGCTGCTGAGTTTTCTGCTCAGCATGGGCAGCTGGGGCTCATTGCTGCTTGGTTGCAGTCATTCCCCCCCTTCAGTAGTGTCACCAAAAAAACCTGTTTCTACACAGGTGTTCAGGCTGCTCTGAAAATGAAAAAAAAAAAAAAAAGAAAAGTCACTGAGCCCTTCTGGAGCTTCCGTTCCTTAATCCCTGATGGTTGCTACAGATTTTGCAGGAATTGCCAGCATGCAGCCTTTGGACCTCATGCTGGAGTTTCTTGGAAGTGGCACACCTTTGAATAGACATCTGAGAAGTCTGGGTGGCACACACTGTGTCAGACTTCAGAAAGATATAATTCACTTTTCGTCAGCAACTTCAGTCGGCTCTTATCACCCCTTCTGGACACCTGGCAGCATAAATACACAGCAATCATTTTGCTCACAAACTCCCTGATTACTGTTGTGGATGTGCAAGAAGAGGGAAAACCCTGCATATGATCTTGTGTATGCTCCGGCTGCAGTTTGGCCTTTTGCTTCTTTGGATTACCAAACATTATGGGTATAATATATTGGTATTTTTTTCTCTCATATGTTAATTTATGTAAGTATGTGAAACTCTACTCAGAGATTGGATCAGCTCATAGACAAGGACAATGTTCAGGTGAGGATCATCTCACCTAAACCTCATTGTCTACAACTATTGTACCTGAGCTGTATATTTAGTTGTAAAGAAATAGAGAATAGGTTGTCACAAGCCATTTGGCATTTTTAACAGCATAAGATGGCCTACAATTCCTTATTTTGCTCCACTGACTAAGCATACTAATGCTGTGATGCACTAATATTTCTTACAGGATCAGATTATTTGGATTTGATATATGTGATCAAAAGAGCTAGTTCAGTGTAACACATTTATGTCATAACACTATCCCCCAGGGAATGTTAATTGCTTTTACACAAAAAAGTTAAAAAGTTGAGGGTTGTTTTTTTTTTTTTTTAAAAGGTGTCTGTAATCTAGAGTTGCTATGTTATATGGAAATGTTTCCCTTTATAGCATGTGTGATGTTTAAAACTATGCTACAACAGTGTTTTTATAAACTAGCATAAGGTTTTCCTCAAATTGAATCACTTTTTTTGTCTCTCCATATATGTTTCTTTACAATCATATTTATTTCTTTCATACCTGATGGCGTATTTTATTTGCCTGTAGTTTCTACCTCTGTTTTATCTGCCAGTCTCATCTGTCTAACCTATTTTAGGCTTTTATGGCAGGCTTATCTCTTCAGTATCTAGGCATTAAATGCTTCAATGCATTTCTGAAGGCTTTCGTTTTACTTAAATACCTTTGAACACAGTTAGGAAGTGTTATTAATTAGAATCAGCAGCCCAGTAGAACTTCAGGTACTAATTAGATGTTGCCCTTCCAGAAATTCTTTATAACTTTCCTACGAACAGAACATTTTAGCTAACTCAATAATTTGGAGATGAAGAAAACCGTTTTATGCGCTTTTGTGAATCTTTGCTGCATAGATATTAGATATGACATGGTTAGATTATGCTTTTTTGCAGAATGTAACCATAAATTTTGAAAATAAAGTTCTGTTTTGCCAATTCTTGTCATTAAATTCATAGGGAATTTAATGAAGACAGTGAACTTTAAAAGCAATCATCCAATGACAGTTTAATTCTAACATTTTGTTTCCTTTCATGTTTGGTATGGTTTAAAGGGTTTATTTGTTTGTTAGTTTTTATCTCTACTACCTCATAGCAGTAAGTTGCCTAGAGTATTTTAAACTACATTTCCGTTTTCAAAGCAGTATGACTGTATTTATACAAGTCCTGTAATTTTCAAGCTGAAAACTCAATAATAGGAATGTAAATACAGTGTCCGATCTTTTATGTGAGTATGACAAATTGTTTAATGCATCTGGTATTGTAGCAGCGTTCCTAGCACAAAGCCCAGTGAGCAAGAATTTAAATACTTTAAACTTCTCAGAAGATATCTTACTGTTTTGTGAGAGCTAGGATATCACAGGGAACTAATGGAAGTTCTCTTTACTTCATTGGAAAGCAAAATTTGCTTTGCACCGCTGCCACAGTTAAATCTACAGAGCTTGTATGTGCCTGTGCCATCCCAGGGCTGTGTGAACTGTGGGTGGTGTAATGCTGTAAGGCAGGGCTGCCCTGCCCACTACAATCTCACTGGTTCAGCTACAGGTACATGCACATCCTGTCTCCAGAGGTTCATTGTCTGGAATGTTATTAGTGATCCTCCAGATGTAATCACACTTTGCTGGCCTTCTCATAAGATAAGGAATAGATAATGTTTTCTCCTGGTAGTGGTTCAGATACAAGAAAAGAAGTGAAATATGAGAGATTTCAGTTACATACATAAATGCTTTCCTTGGCATTTTTTTTATGTGATTGAAGTACTTGCAGGACACTTCAACAGATACTAAACACTTAAGAAAATAAATTGACATAGTGCTATAAACTCAGTGGGGAAAAATACAATCTATTCTAAATGGGAGCTGCTTTAAGTCTGATTCCACACTAATGTTTTTGAAGAATAACTCCTCTGTCTTTTGAGCTGTAAATTTCAAGCTGCATTTTTTAACTTTGAAATTGTTACAATGGGAATGAAAATTGGTTGTTATATAGAGTAAATGTGTGGCTATTTATGAGTTGAGTCTAAGACACATTTGTTTAACTCAAGCAATAATCTTTTATTTGCACTACATTAATCTTTACACCAGAGCTCTATTCTGCATTGTGTATTTCTTTCCTAGTGTGAGTGTTCAATATTGTTTCCTCCAAATAATTCTGTGAAAACATGAGCCTTCTTGCTACATTTGGACAACATTCCATTTATTATGATCCATTTTTATGACCTTTTTCTTTCAAATAGGCCCTATACTTCATGCACCTCATAAAGTCAGACAAAAGTGAGTATATTCTATGATTAAAATTGCAGCTAGTATAGTTTAGCCTCTTGACACAAGTTTAAAATGATCAAGTTTTTAAAATTATTTTTCTTTCCATTACTTAAGGTGCTGAATAAAGAATAAGTAGATGTGCATGAATCAATGTTACAGTAAGGGATATCCCCAGTGTTTAAACTGAAGCAAAGAAATAATTCCTAACAGTAGCACTTAATGGTCTTGAAAATCATAGGATATTCATCCCACTATTTTTACTACAGATATCAAGGAAGGAGCTTGTAAGACATTTAAACCTTGCTTAGATTTTGGCTAGAAATTCAGCACTAGCATTTATCAGAAATGGACCTCCAGTGTTTGTGGAGCCCAGATCAAATTATAGTAATCTGTAAACCCATATTTAAAATTGCAGCTGTATAATACCTGAAACTAATTTATGCGTCTCAAAGGAAAGTGACAGTGCGCTTGATGAACACAACTCCAGTTGTGGCAGTTCTAAAGATGGCTGTCTCCAGAAAGGTTTATCTCAGCAGGCTGATTTCTATACCTGAAAATAAAAGTATCGTAGCCAGATATCACATATATATAATTGGAACTGAATCTTAGATCTCAGAAATCTCCACATAACCTCTGCACATCTACGGCTATCCCTGAAGTCATGATGCTGAATCCTAAAGAGCTAGGAAAGAAAGCAGGCTTTTGTAAGAAGTAGAGCCTTTGCTATTCTTCAGGAAGGAAGCTTTTGTTCAGCTCAGTGCAGTGAGTTGCAGCGCAGCAGAACTTTTTTACTTTGTTTTTGGCTGACATTGGATTGCAGCTGAGATACTGATACGTTTTCAATGGATCTTTGAGGAACAAAATGAAAGGTTGAGACAGGGCAAATATTTTTATGACGTCCTGAGGGAAGTAGGATTCCTGGAAAAAAAGGAGTGATAATCATAAATTCACACAGTAATCTGACATTCAGAATTCACCTGAAACCTGAACTTTAAACTAAAGGACATACAGGTCACAGTCAGTACATGTAGTGTCACGACCACAGCATGTCTCTTCTTTCCTCATTACTTCCAATAAAGCATACGATGTACACAGCAATCTAAGTGAATCATAGCTCCTTAAAGAGTCAGATTCCTGTGAAATAGACACTCTTCTCTTAAATCACATTAGAGTGGGTTCTTCTGCCAGTAGACCACCAACTCTACACTGTCATTTATCCACAGAGACTTACATGAAGGAGTGATCTGGAAGTCTGAACTGGGTATCAGCCACAGTATAACATTCCGGGTGCTTCCAGTTGTGTCATTTGACACTGAAGCAGATGCTCCAGTTAATTCTTCTGATGCTCAGAATACATGCTAATGCCCAAAGGAAAGCTATTTGTGTCCATGTGTACATTTACTGTATTTTTGTATCTATGCATACATTTCTAACAAAATTAAACTTTGTAGCTACACTTTAAGAATAAATGGAAATTAGCTAGCTATGTGAAAAGAATATATATATTGTCACAGTATATAAACTGTAAACTTGGAAAAACCTGACACATTTTCAAAAGAATACAGTGGTGTATATATTTTAAACAAGTGAAAACTTCTCTCTACTGAAAAGTGGTGTTGACTGATGAAAGGAATGGAATACAGTTTGGGACAAATTAATCTTCTGGGGGTGAAAATTATCTGTGTAATTGGTAAGAAAGTTTTCTTTCTTTAAACTGATTGCTTTATTTAGTCAGTTTAGTAGAACAGCTCTTTATTGTATAAGTTGCATATAAGTTGTTTTTTATTCCACAGAGATTTCTCTTGTTTTTGTTTTTTTGTGTGTGTTTTTTTTTCTTTGTTTCTGTTTGGTTTGGGTTGGGTTTTTGTTTTTTTTGTTTGTTTGTTTGTTTGTTTGTTTTAATTTGGTTGGTTGGTTGGGTTTTTTTACATCAGAAAAGACTTTCGCTAAAGACAAAAAAAGAAGATTAATTCTCCATTTAATTTGTTCCACCACAATAGAGTAGTTTCTCTTGTGTTGAACTTTTAGCTCAGGTTGAAGGAGTAAACCTCCTTCATTAAAGAAAGCCATTTGTATATAAAGCCAAGTATAATGTAAAAAATAGTTTTACAATTCAATCCACATCCATCTAAGCATTGCAGGGCTGATTTCCTTCAGCCGTCGATGAAATTCCTTATATTGTAATGGCAAATATGTTAGAAAGATATGTGTTCAATGCCCTGTGCTTTGTCCAGAGCATGTGACTTACACAAGTATTTTCTCCTAATCTCTTCAGGGATGCCTCGGTGATGATGACAGGTCTAAGTATCCCATCCAGAGTTGTTAGACTCTCCATTCTGACTACTTTGCTCCTGGGCATCGCAGTCCTTGTAAACAGACGTTTGCAAATTTTGAGATGAAGAAGACTGAAAAAGATTCCCTCTCTTTTCTGTGTAATAAATACCAAAGATGCCTAGTAACAGAATGTTTTTTCTCTCTGTAGGCATTGCTGACCACTGGTGTAATAGATTCTTGATTACTTATGAAAAAGGGAACTTTCATCCTCTTTGTTTTTTGGTGTGTGGGTTTTATTTTCTTTCTTTAAAAATTGTTCAAGATACAGGTTTTTGGGTTTGATGACAGGAAGAATATGTTGCAGTTTCAAAGGAGTCTCACTGGAACACTACAACTTTCTGATGTCAATCAGTTTAAAAAGTTCTAGCCAGTTTTCTGTTTATCTTGTACAACATATAGAAGAAACAGCTCATAGCATCATTCCTA
The DNA here is from genome assembly GCA_013397135.1 of Pachyramphus minor. Taxonomy (NCBI): domain Eukaryota; kingdom Metazoa; phylum Chordata; class Aves; order Passeriformes; family Tyrannidae; genus Pachyramphus; species Pachyramphus minor. Next base: position 183,631 of record VYXB01001005.1, read on the forward strand.
CTGTCACACCTTCATCCAGCCCACCATCCACATAACTCTTTAGAATGAAGAATTTAGTGGCCTGAACTCTTGGGTGAAAAGCAGTAGCTGTTCGACTCCTGCTGTCTCTCTCAGACCTTCTCCTGATAATGTATATCTTTCAGTTGATATCATCCTGAAAATGTGCCTTGGATGGATTTTTATTTTTAAAGCCATGATTTCCTGTACAGTCTGCTCCATCCTGGATCCAGTTCAGTATGGAGAAAGGCAATTTATCATTCTTTAGACTGATTTCATAAGATGTCGCAGTTTGGCTCCTGTGAATTCAAAAATCCTGCAGTGTCTGCAAATACGAGCACCTGGAAGTGATGGCCTTGCGGTGATCTCATGCCTAGTAAATTAGAATTTCTAGAACTCTCCAAAGCACACTCATCTTCCAGTCCTGTACCCAAAAGCCTAAGCCTCCAAAGGCAGTACTGAAACAATAGCTGCATTTCCTAAACAGTGGACCCAGTGGCATCATGCTGTTGCAGCTCAGTGGATGAGAGATTGCATCTACTGTTCTGGATTGTCAGCTGTGAGGTACCCCCTTCCTAAGACGGAAAGACCATCATCCTATAAAATGCCAGGTTCTCTCTGTCCCCATTCAACCTAGAAAAGAGGGAGCATGATGGCAACAAAAGTGACTTAAAATCTGACAAGATCTGTCATCCTCGCTGGTTGATAAAGAGAAGAGAATATATGCTGTTATGTGACTAACGATGACTATGAAAGATCTGAAAGATCCTTCTCCACAGATTTTCCTGCTATCAACAGGAATTAGAAATGGTTGCTCACGGTGCTTTCCCTTATATGGCAGCAAAACCATCACGTGTTTTGTTTCCCAGCAATTTTGGCTTTCATCAAATGTGAAGCTGGCTCACAAACAGCTTGTAAAAGAGAGAAAAGTGAGACTTAGCTCCAGCCTGAATGCTTTCTCATTAACTTGGCATGAATATGATGGTATTTTAACTTGACATTGACATGAACATTTCAATGGCTGGACAGTAAGCTCTCTGATAAAGCCATTGTCTAACTACAACTTCGTACAGGGCAGCCTCTTTATAGCTATTAAATAAAAATTAACCTTTCTGCAGCTAATTTTCTGTTTGAGGGGCCAAAACAAGGAGTGAAAGCAAAGATTAATTTCCCAGCAACAATCTAAGCTCTTTGCTTTTCAAATTAAAATAGAACTCAAACAGGATTTTATGAGAGGTATTTAGATGCATGTGAAAACATAAATATCTTAATTGTCCTCATTAGGCTCTGCTTCCAGATATGAACACAAACAGGTCTTATATGTGGAAACAAACCTTTCCTAAGCTTTGGAAAATAAAGAAAAAAAAAAAAAACTAAATAAAAAGACCCACACAGAAAATAGTAATTTTTAGAATAGGACAAATATGGTATGTTTTTTTAGGAATAGACTTTGACAAGAGCTGGCTGCTTCATTATGCTTGGTATTTTTTGGCACACAGTTTGAATATAGTACTCTTTCTGAGTACACTGCATAAAAACACAGCTTTGATATGTCTTGGGATGTCTATTCTGTGGTTCTCTGTATATTTCTCAGTTTTGCATTAGTTGCCATTGTGTTTTTTTCCGAAATGTACATGAGACTCTTTTCATCTGTCTCTGCTTTTTCCTGTTGTCTCCTTCCCTTTGGTTATAAGCATTTTATAGCAGCCTTCTGAATCTGTTTTACTATACTAGAGCAGCGCCAAAAAAAGTGATATCATCTGGAAGTTAAGTAGAGGCATTATGTATTGAAATGATTCCTAAGTCATATATTCCATGTTAAGAATATTCTGGGTGAATAAAATTTATGTCATGGCTTGTAACTAATGTGCAAAAGACTTGCTCTGTCAGACTGTAAGTGATATCCACAGTGAGAGCCCATCATACTTAATCAGTTTGCAGCCCTTCCAGTTATATTCTTTTCATCTGAATGTTTATTATCAGTTGCTGTACGTTAACCCAGTTATTTAGGTTTCAGTAATCTTATTTCTGAATGTATGCTCTTAAACCATTTATTAATCTGAAGATTAATCTGCTTTTCAAGAGTACTTTTTTCCTGATTAGCATCAAGAAAGCCTTATTCCTTGCTGCTTTAGATGAATGGAAATTCTTCCAGTTTGTATGTGATGGCAAACTAGGACTTCTGCCAATTCCCTTGATTGTATTAGAGAAATTCCAGACAGCTAGAAAGTAGTAGCTCCTTAATGCATGTTTAGTATTGTAAGTCTCCTATTGATGCTGCATTAATAGCTGTCATCAGAAGTCTTATATAAAAATGTTGATCAGCAGTGCTATGTCTAATGGCAGTCTCCTTGTGAACAGGCTACAGAGAGAGGTGAAAAAGGATACACGATTGTTTTAGATACTTGTCCTTTATTTAGAGGAAAAGAGGGGTGAAACTGTCACTTTAAATAATAATTTTCTACTTCAGGAGATAGTTTGTTGGTTATTCTCTCTTCTTATAATGGCAAAGTTGATTTTTGTGTACCGAAGACAATAAATGTAATGTGGGAGCCTGATACATATTCATAATTTTGCTCTAAGGCTAAAATGCTTTCCTTGTAAATTCATCTAGCTACAGATATTGTGAGCACCAAAAGCAATTACTTCACGCCATCAGTTTGCTCTGAAAGAGAATACCATTAAAATCCTTGTTCTATATTTATTGTTCTAACAGGGAACACGAAGAACATTCTGCTGAGGCACCAGTGCAAGAACCAAAATTAGGATGCTTTTATTCAATTATATTTGACAAAACTGGACACCTTTTTTTCAATGTGTAATGTAGTAAATTTATGTACCTATCAAAAACAATTCATAAAGCTCTCCAGCGGTAATTTGTGCTAAAGCAGGAAGGCTAGGCAAATTTAGAAGAAGAACAGCATGCTTTCCATTTGCAAAGAAAGACATGAGAGTCAGGAAAGAATGCTAATTTTTCAAGTCGGTGTTTCTAGTCTCTTTTTTTTTAACCATACAACACCTAGAAACAATAATCCATTGACTGGGTTCTATACAGAGTTCAAAAAGATGTGTCCTGCCCCCAACACTTATATATAACACAGAATTAAATTCTGTATAAAATCAAAGGGACAGTGGAAAATAGAAAAAAAAAAAGAGTTATTTTATGGTAAAGGACACTTAAAAGTGAAAATTTTAAAAAGAAGAATGGATTAGCTTCCTAAATGGGTAGCTAGGAGACATTTCACCAAGCTTCATACACATATAAAGAGGTATTTGTTTGAAAGTGAATAGAAGACTGAAGCTGGGCTCACAGGCTTATCAGGGGCAGAGGTAAAACTCTCAGTATGAGAGAAAAATGACAGAAAGGTGGAAGGTTAGCAGTGGATTTTCTTGAACATTAAAAAAAATAATTTCTATGGCAAAGTAAATAATACAAAGGAGACAGTCTTCAAAATGAGCATAAAACAAGGAATACGATGAAACCATCATACCAAATCAAATACCTTTTGATAAGTACTTTTTATGACTGCTAGTGTGTCAAAATGGCAGTTGGTGAAACAAGGGGGGACTGTGAATATGTGAGATGGGGAAAGCTATATGGTAAGGTTTTTTATATACTTTGGGAGATCCAATATACAGATGCTAGCCTGGAACTATCCTAATTCATGTTGCTGCCTACACTAATAATAGTAGTTACCAATTCACTTTGCAGTCAATAGACACAGGCACCTCCAAAGCACCATCGGGCAAAACCACGCAAGCAAAGTAAATGAGATGAATCACTTTTTTTTTTCAGGTAGTCCTGGGCTTTTTTGCAATTCCAAGCAGTTTAGGGGCTACCCCAACTTGTAACACAAACACTGTCATAACAGTATGCCAGATGAATCTTACTAATAGCTGGATGGTGAATGTAGATTTTACTGCACCACTGCCAGAAGGTCACACACTATGTTAAAATCTTCTTGTGCAGATGCTGTAAAATATAGCCCTTTATATAGTCATGTATCTTTCTGTGCTTACATCTCCTTTGGAGACATCTGAAGCAGGAGCCTTCGTGGACCAGAGGCAGAATCTTTATGAGGAGAACCACAAAGAGCTTTTAAAATGCTTTTCAGTGGACTGAATTTTGTCCCAAGATGTTCACAGACCTTCTCCATTTAATGATATACATTTCAGGAACTGTTTTTCTGTTTAATATACGTAATGTGAACTGCTGCAAAGCAAATTACATTAAATACATTTGTATACCATATCAGATGAAAAATACAATTAAAATTACATATTTACAATGAAAAAGATAGAAAGAAAAGTATTTTAAAATTAATTAACTGATTTTTTAATGAGTACTGCCAGTTTAGAACTGATTTATACAGATTTAATATCTAAAGTTGTCTTTTTTATAAAACAAAATGCTCTCAACAGTCTGAGAATGTCTTTGAGTAGTTGCAGCTGAAGAAGAATTTAATGCATGTGGAAAGAACATATTTCAAAGGATCTCCAAGGACAAATTCCTATTTTTACACAGATTTTCAGATTTCATTCTTTCCTCCCTCAAGTCAAAAAAAATTTGCTCAGGTAAATTAGAATTTTCATATATAATTTTTTTATTGTTTTCAAAATTACCCTCAGGACAAAGTAGTTTCCTATGCAGCATTGTACTTAGGTGCTCACTTACAGCTGTGTAAGAAAAGAGATTGTGTTACCTGGATCTGTCTCACGAGGAAGGACTCTCCAGAGGCTGAGCTACGTGGTGGTAAGGAACAGATGTGCCATCTTGGTGGTATCAGACCTGCGGTTAGAAGCTCATGTTGCCCTTATCACTGCATTACCTAAGAACAACAGTAGGTTGAATTTATCTGTCATTCATGTCTTCTATGAAATAGGAAGTTGTCCTTTCCTCCAAGCTGGCAAACATGCTGGATTAAGTGACTTGGCCAAGATGACATAAGAATTGTGTAGTTATGGTAGAAAATGAACACATGCCTCCTTTAAGCATATTCAGAAGCAAAGATATGATTTTATGAAATTGGTTATTTTAGGAGGAAAGTTTCTACTTGGTATGATATCTGTGAAAAAAAAGTCTTGCCTAACTACCAAGGAAAAAGAGGAGCATGAAGTAAAAGGCTACCACAGTGGACACCCTTACAGTTAATCCAACTGGGAGCAGACATCTTCATCTTTTTGTCATGGTTCTTCTTGCTATTTAAAGTTCTCAGCTGGTTTTGTATGTCAGTTTTAAAGACATGATTTCAAATCCTGGTTTGACTTCTCTGTTTCTATCAAAGCTTCCTTCCAAACACATTACCATCTCGGCACGCTTGCTACCTGCAGACCCATTCGAAGGTCTCCTTTACATGGCAGGATGCACTGCAAACAATCTATTCCCTCATCTGTCCACGTACATAAGGGCTTCTGTTCCTGCAAATGCTTTTTGTTTTTTAAGAGAATTCTTGTCAGTATGAAGAGGGTCTGCATGTGTCAAGATAGGAATAAGAAGCAGATCTGATTCTGGATCTCCATATGAGGTAGATAATTTAAAGTTAGGCTTCTGTTCATTAGCAGTAGTGGCCATCCATTAGTATGACAGACATATTTTGGGCATTAACCATCTTTGTTGCTTTAGTTACATCTGTACTAATGAAAATTCCTGTAAAACTTTCACAGCAAAAACCACCACTAGTAAATTTAATATAGGGAAGCTTTCAGTTCACTGTTTTTAATAAATGAGAAATTAAAAGAAATTAGGTCTTCTCTGTGAAGATGCTGTAGTGCAAGTAGGATAGTTACAATGAGCTATTGCAGCCATTGTCAAAAGCCCTTTAAAATAAGATTAGGTAATTTCATTGTTGTGCCATTTTCAGTTGGTGAATTGTAACTTTGTTTTATGAGTGCTATTTCCTATTTAAATTTCACTGTAACTTGAAGGAGACAAGTAATAGTTGTGATGATTTAAGATTAGAAGTATTTGGATAAATATGGACGATAGTTGTAATAGATCTGAATTGTCACCTGAGATTACATAACCTGATTTATCATTTCACTGAGGAATTGCAGATAACAGTTTACAATATATTTTCATATTTAGTCTTGTCAGTGTTTCCTTTAGTAAATTCTCCTCCTCTGTATAGCAGAAAAAAAGACTTTTATTTTTTCCTAAGGACATGTAAGATTTATGGAAAATAGTTATTTTCTATGTAGAAGAACTGATATTATTAGCTCATTCACTTTGATACAGGGACGGACAGTTATGATCTTCATGTACTTATTTATATTTAATGCATCTTGTTTCTCCTTTAAACTCTGGAGTTGCTAGAGTAACTGCGTTTGTGAAAATTTGCAGTTAATTTAATTTCCATTTGCCAAGTTAATAAAACTGCTCTAAAAAAATTCCTTCTTTGTCAACCTATTCTAATGATGATGATGACCAGATAGGTCATGTCTCTGCTTCCAGAATCAGAGGGAGACATAAAAGGATTCTGGTAGCAAAGTATACTTTGTGCATAAGTGGTTTTTGCGTAAGTATTTTTGCATTGATTTCCCAACCAACTTTTCCAAACTTTACTATTAAAATTTAATGTCTTGTCAAAGCAGCAGTCTGCTTGACGTAGGAGGTCCTTTTTTTCTGAATGCACGATCACAGAGAGCACTACACACAAACAAACACATAGTCACTTTCCATGCTGCTGGGCATAGAGTAGGGCAAAGGCAAGGTTGCATCTTCTTTTCCTTATTCATCCAGGCCTGTAGCCTTTTTGTCAAGGGCGCTGAAGTACATCCAAATTTATTTTCTGATGCAGACTCCTGCTGACTGAAATCTAGGTCGGAACCTTGTGACCCTACTTAACGTGCATTCTTTATGCTCCTTAGCAGCGGCATTGTTTCATGCCGCATTGTGAGCTTGTATATCGGCTGCTGAGAGGCACATGGCACTGAACAGTTTTGGCTGTGCCTGAAACTGTTTTACAAACCTTTCTTACACAAGAGCTTGAGAGTTAATGCACTGCCTATTTAAAAATATCATATTCCTCCAGGACTGCTGAGTTATTTCAGTAGTGATCCAACAGTGTCTCCTGAAAGAGGAAAATAGCTTTCTGAGGTTACAGCAGAGGTCATGCTTCTGGCAGTGGACAGCAGTGAGTGTCCAAGGAATGTCTTGATGGTAGGGAGATCACAGAGGTGACCTTCCGAGGTGGGGGGTTATTTATCTCTTACTGCTCCATTCACAGCAGTTAGTAAGCAGTTAGTACAGGTAGGAATCGAATCTCCTGCATTTGATGGCAGGGGCAGAGAGAGTTAATGCAAAGTAATGAGAAGCAGAACATGAATCAAGCAGGAGAAATATAGCTCGAGTATCAAAGAAACTACTTAGCAGTAAGCTGTATCACAGAATCAGGCAGCTTCCCAAGGAGCTTGTATTGCTTGTGGCATTTAAAAGTGAGCTGTGCACGGCACATGAAATACGAAATCTTTAGCAGAATGGCAGATTAGATTAGCATCTCTAGACACAAATATGTTGCCATCCAGAAAAAGGTTTAAATAATTGCCAGAATAGCTTAAATAAACGCAACAGAAACAAAATCCATTAACTTTTCTTTAAAGTTTGTTTGTCTTGCAAAAATTACGTTCCTTCTGTGAACCATAATTTTGCATGTATATCTTAATTTTTGACACTCGTTCATATTATAATCTGTATTCAGTTACATGCTGCAAGACGTACTTTATATATATATATATATATATATGCTTTTTTACAGAACCTGGTGACTTAAAGTATCTTGCATGATTTTGTTTTACAAAACTAAATTACTATGTACTGTATTCCAGATAATCCAAGCAGTATCTTTCACCAGCTCTAGCTCTGTGGGAGTAGTGTACTGTTCAAATTAAGTAAGCATGTCATAACCTGGGCTTTCATTTTAACCACTTGAACAGATCTGCCTTGTGTCTTTTAATGAATCCTTTGTCTAGAATGTCATACACCCTCTAGTGAATTAAATTCTCCATAGTCTGAAGCATTTACTTTGAAAAATATTTAATATGCAGCTGTCTGCTAACATACATAGCAAATCTCCATGTGGTGCTATGAAGCAGAAATAAGGCACTTACTTAAAAACTTCAAGACATCAAACAGTTTTGCTATTGAAGACTGTTTAAAGCTTCAGGCACTTAGGTAACTTGATTTGTATATGAGGGAAGAAATAGATTTAGGTACTCAGAAGAAGATGAAGTCAGAGAGTGCTCTGCCAGGTGTTTCAGCTGTAGAAAAGCTTAAAGCATGGAAGGAACAATGTACCAGCAAAGCAGGCCTGCTGAATAATTCATCACCATCTTACACACTTCTCTGCTGTACCATTATTTAGGAAAGAATATTATATTGTTATTGATTACAGCACTTTACTGACACGTTTCATTTGCTGGGAGGTGTGTGTGCATGCTTTGTGTTTCCAACACTTGCACCATCACCAGAGAAACTCATGCATGAGGTCGATTAAAATTTAAGAGTCTGGATGTTACACACACATGCGCACACACATTCAGCATTTATCCCTAACACCCCCCAGTGTGGGCAGAGTGAGCTTGGTTCTCATGTCAGAGGAGCAACCTTCCCAAAGATAGTGTTTTTGAAGTGATGAGAAACATTTCTTAAGGGAGTTCAAGCAGCTTTGCCTTTCCTATAACATTTCTGGGGAAATGACTCCTTTTTTATACTAACCTACCACCCTACACTGCCACAGGGGCACATCCCAAAGGACCTAGGAGCATCCTCAAGCATGAGAGGAGGCTCTGCTGTGCTGTGATTATGGACAGCCCCATTTACACAAGCCAAACCCTGAAGGCACCCTTTACTTAGGCTGCTGCAGTTGCTGGTACAAATAAACTTTCGCCTGCTAAAGTCCAGAGGAACTTGGTGGCTGTTGCAACTAGTATTACATCTTATTGGAGCAATGAAATGAAATGCTGTTCCTCACATACTTGAAAACAAATGTATGTATGTATTTATGCATGCATGTCTATAAAATCGAGATAAGAAATAATTGAATATCTACATGGACTATAGATCAAAGTGAATACATATATAGATATATGCCATTATTTGTGCTTTCAGATTTATACTGGAGCATTGTGAGATGTTTTTAGACTTCTGATGATTTTTAGACTTCTGTGTGAAGGATATATTCCTCAGTTAAGGAGAGGAGAAGGCAAGAAATAAACCAGAAATATTTTTCTGATTTGTTTATTTCACACAGAATCACAGAATCAACCAGGTGGGAAAAGACCTCCGAGATCATCGAGTCCAGCCCATGACCCAGCATCAGCCTGTCAACTAGACCATGGCACTAAGTGCCTCATCCAGTCTCTTCTTAAACACCTCCTGGGATGGTGACTCCACCACCTCCCTGGGCAGCTCACTCCAATGTCTGATCACTCTCTCTATAAAGAATTTCTTCCTAATGTCCAACCTAAACCTCCCCTGGCAGAGCTTAAGACTATGACCCCTTGTCATACTGCTGGTTGCCTGGGAGAAGAGACCAACACCCACCTCTCTCCAACCTCCTCTCAGGTAGCTGTAGAGAGTGATGAGGCTCCTCTTCTCCAGGCTAAACAGCCACAGCTCCCTCAGCCACTCCTCATAGGGCCTGTGCTCCAGTCCCTTCACCAGCCTGGTTGCCCTTCTTTGGACACTCTCCAGCACCTCAATGTCCTTTCTGAACTGAGGG
>VYXB01001006.1:12873-37092 GCA_013397135.1 Pachyramphus minor
AGTTTTCTTCACTCAGCATGCTTTTTCTCGTGTACCTGTTCTCAGACAACTGACTTGCAAATAATTAGATACATGATTAGTATCTAACTTAAAATGTATGCTATTTATTACTATATTTATATGGAGAATTTGCCAGAGGTTTCAACTGTATGATATGGCAGAAAAGGAATTTGGAAGAACATTTAATTCACTTCTAGTTCAAAGGAAAGATTCTATTTCATTCTGTGAGATAAAAGAGCAAAATTAGCAATTCCAAATGGTGTATAAATATAAACAGATATAGCAGTACTAAATCTAACAGGTAGACACATATATGCACAGTACTAGTGTTATACTTAGAAAACTAAACATTCCCAACAAAAAGCTAGAGATACTGTAAACTTTAATACAAAGGATTTAAATTACTCATCTTTTAATTGATGATGTATGTTTATCTTCTGCTACTGACATGAGTCTTAGTCAGGATTATTCTCATTTTGCAATAACTCTGACAGATTTTTTTTTTTTTTNCAAATAGTGTATAAATATAAACAGATATAGCAGTACTAAATCTAACAGGTAGACACATATATGCACAGTACTAGTGTTATACTTAGAAAACTAAACATTCCCAACAAAAAGCTAGAGATACTGTAAACTTTAATACAAAGGATTTAAATTACTCATCTTTTAATTGATGATGTATGTTTATCTTCTGCTACTGACATGAGTCTTAGTCAGGATTATTCTCATTTTGCAATAACTCTGACAGATTTTTTTTTTTTTCATTCACTTGGTTGATGAGGTTTGTCTGTTTGGTTGGTTTTGCCAAATGGAAATGTTATAAATGTTCATTCCTTCCTCTTCTACTCAACCAACAAAGAGAATTAATATGCATAAAGATACATATCATATATCGAAATCTGAAGTTCAGTAAATGGAGAGGGAAAGAAAAAATACAGAAAGAAAAACTGATTATTTATGCTTTAAATCTTCAGAGAGAAATCAAAATATTTCCTAATTAATTAAAATTAAACTTTCAAAAATTTTAATCACACAATGAAATTCTGAGGTGAATTTTCCACCTTTTAATCTATTAGAAACACCTTCATATTTCCTATACTATTAAACATTAAATGATCTCCTAATTTTAGTCTACCTTTAATTACCACAAATTTCTAAACTGCTTCTCAAACTAGTTATATAGCAAAAAAATGTGTTTCTTCGGTGAAATTAAATAGATCACCATGCTATGAACATAATAAATGACTTAGAATGTTTTTAAGGATGTAAACCATAGTTATTATCTTTAGCTATGGAGAAAACACAAGGTTTTTTTACTTCTATCAGTACTGGAGCTCTATGGTAAAAGACTAGCTTATTTGGCAAAAGGGAGTTAGTATTCTACTTTGTTACTCTTCAGCCTGAGGACAGTGGTGAAACAAAATGTTTTGGCAAGCAAAATCTTCTACTTTTTAGGCAGATTTCTCAACAACAAATTTTTCAGAGCTTTGCATTAGCAGTTTCTTCATTAATACAGATAAATAATTGAGAGATACCTTCAGGTGTCTCTCCCCCAGGAAGTAAATTTTAAAAATGAAGTTATTCCAATTAATATGATGCATTTTCTCCTGATTTGTACCAATAAATTAGGCTTTGTTATTTTAAATAGTGTTATGGCAACCTTCCCAGAGCAGATGTCTGTCAGCGGGAGTAAAATCTACATTGGAAATTCTGAAGGAAAAAAAAAAGTTCAGAACAGCTAGCCAAAGCCAATTAACAGTTAGCAGTCTACAATTATTCAGAAAAAAAAAAAAAAAGGAAATAAAAAAAAAGGATAAAATGTATACTTTTTTATCTCTTATAATTCTTCATCATTCATGATAGAAAAAGCCATCATATTGTTTCAGATGCTGTTTTCTATGATGCTAACAATTTTGGTGTTCATTTGAAAAGAACATGGCTGTATTAAAAAAACTTGAAGAAATAAAGCATATGCAATAAATATTAAAATATATTACAGACATTCAGTTATTTATAAACCTTTTTCTAGAGTGCTTTTATCTACAACGAAAACCTATTTGCATCAGCAATGTTTTCTTACATATTTTGTAATCTCATTTCTTCAATTAGAAATCTTGAAATATATCCTTTAATTGCTAGCTATTAAAATGGAATTAAAAATATTCTAACTTAAAATATTTGCTAAAAAACCTATGCTTTTCAGGTTAAGTATACTCATGAACTTTGAAAAACTGGACAAAAAAGAGAAATCCATGTCAAAACACACTCATGGATAGTTTCCCCAAGTTCCTAATTCCAATATAACTACCATGCTAATTTACAAAATAAAAATAAAAATACATTTTAAATTATATAAAACAGTATGCTCGCATTCTGAGAGAAAATTAGTTACATTAACACATATTGCAAGTCTGTAAACAAAGGTTCCCTCACAAATAATTTACAGCATGTATTTCTGTCACGGTTTAACCCCAACTGGCAACTAAGTACCATAGAGATGTTTGCTTACTCCCCCATCCATTCTATGGGACGGGGAGGAGAATAGGAAAAAAGTTAACCCCAAAAGATTATATAAGAACAGTGTAATAATTGAAAGTAAAATATAATAATAATAAAAATTATAATAACAATAATCATAGTATTTGTAATAAAAAGGGAAAAGAGAGAAAGGAATAAAATCCAAGAAAAGTAAGTGATGCGCAACACAATTTCTCACCACCTGCTGACTGATGCCCAGACCAGCCTATCCCTAAACAGTGATGGTCATCTCCCAGCCAGCTTCCTCCAGTTTATATTATGAACATGATACTCTATAGTATGGAATATCCCTTCAGCCAGCTCAGGTCAGTTGTTCTAGCTGTGCTTCCTCCCAGCTTCTTGTGCATCTGCTCAACAACAGATCATCAGAAACTGAAAAGTCCTTGTCTTAGGGTAAACACTATTCAGCAACAACTACAACATCAATATGTTATCAACATTATTCTCACCCTCAACCAAACTACAGGACTGTATCAGCTATTAGAATGAAAATTAACTCTATCCCAGCTGAAACCAGGATAGTGTCCACATCTTATTCTATACCATTTACATTATGTCGAGGTCCCTTGCTTTCTAATACACCATCGTGTTTCCCATCTTTTGATATATACACACAGATATCATTTCCTTATTGTATGGGCTATACCTATACAGTGTATATTGAGTTAATTTAGTCCATGACTTTGGGCTCCATCTGTCATAACAGTCTTTCAGGACAGGAAAGATGGTGCGAGGGACTGGATTGCTGCATGTTGAAGCCCGTTCTAATTCCATCACCGCTTCACTTGTCTGGTTACATCAAAGTTCATTCTTCATTAATCTGGAAGCTTTTCGCAAAAGAAAGTCAGTTTCAGACCCCCAGATACGGAGTGCCAGAGACAGGTGTCACAAGGTGGCCAGTGAAGTAATGGGCATATAGAAGTGATAATATACAGAGTTATACAGCAACAAACATAATTGAACATTCAATTAATCAGCTATTCTCACGCAAAGTCAAATCTCCTTGAGACACACACCAGACTTCTCCATCCTCCCACATTACCCACAGAGTGCATCCAGATCTTTGAGCAAGAACAGTCTCATGAATGGGTTTGTCTGAGGCAGTAATAATCCAGACTGTGTGCCCAAGCATTTTTTTTTACGTGCACTACATGAGCGTGTAAAAGCTTTTATTGGACAGGTACAGCCTGATTGGTAGATTCTCTCTTGTTGACTAACCACGTGGCTTTTGCTAAATGTGTATCCCAACATCTGAAGATCCCACTACCCACTGCTCTTAGTGTAGTCTTTAGCAGTACCTTCTATTATTCCATTTTTCTGAAGGTTGGTACATGATAAAGAATGTGGTATACCCACTCAGTGCCATGTTCTTTGTCTCAAATGTCTATGAAATTGCTTTGGAAATTAGTTTCATTTGCTGATTCAGTTCTTTCTTGTCACTGTAAGTTTTGCTTTTCAAGGCCCAGGATAGTGTCGCAGGTAGTGGCAAGGGGCACAGCATATGTTTCCAGACTTCCAGTGGTTGCTTTCACCATTGTAAGCACATGGATCTTTCAGGTTTGTGGGAGTGAAACATGGTCAATCTGCCAGACCTCCCCATATTTTTATTTCATCCATCCTTTCCAATATCTGATAAGCTTTAACCACTTGACTTGCTTAGTTGCAGCACAAGCTTCACATTTATACATAACCTTTGTGATTGTGTCCATGGTCAAGTCCATCCCTCAATCACAAGCACATCTGTATGTTGTATGTCTTCGTGGCCTGAAGTATCTTAGACTCACTGAGCTAGAAATAATTAACCTGCTAGTCCAGATCCACCTGAGACACTTTAATCTTACCATCCTGATCCACCTGTTTGTTGTTCTGGTGGTCTTCAATGGCCCAATTCAGGTACATGAGCATCTACATGATGTAAGTTCACAGCCAGGTTCTCCATCCAGGCAGCAATATCTTGCCATAATGTGGCAGCCCAGATGGATTTTTATCTGCATTGCCAGTCAGTCTGATTCCATTGCTGCAACTACCCCCACAGGCCATTTGCCACCATCCCTGAGTCAATATAGAGATGAAGTATTGGCCACTTTTCTTGTTCAGCAGTGTCTAAAGCCAGCTGGAGAGCTTTACTTTGAAATTGCTAAGCACATAAAAACCTTCCATCTATCACTGTTTTAGAACAGAGTAAAATTCAAAATATGTTCTCTGAGCTTTTATAGGTTTCTTACACTCTGTTTTCAAGTGATTATCATCTCAGTCTGTGCTTTGTGACAGCAGTTATTTCTGCCCTCATCCAGATGATGGACCCTTACCAGGTATTACACCACCTAGTCTGTGAAATTACTGTTTCTACAAGATTGATACAAATTTCATTCCATCATTGTATGAAATTGGGAGGACAAGTACTTGAAAACAAAACTCATTTTTTTATGCTTTCAAAATGCCAGAAAAAAATCATGAAGAGGTTTTATTCTTTTCAAAATACAGACAAGATGATGCATTTTAGGGCTACATTTTTATCTATTTTAAGTTGCAGTATTTTTTGTATTCACCTCTATAAAATGGAACCCAGAAACATGGTATGATTTGTTTAAAAGTTCAACAGGGCTTTCTGTTTAAATAAATGTTAGCAGCTTTCTGATAAAGGTATGTATAGGACACCTGACAAGTAGCTCAGTCTCCTTCAATTCTCTCGTCATTATTCCTGTAGATTTCAATCTCACAGAAACAAGGTTATGTTCATCACTCTACTCCTGATAAGGGTCTGTGAACTGGGTGGATGAGAGGATAAGATATTTTTCTTGGACTACTGAATCAGTTCAACAATTTTTATCTTTCATAACCTTTTTATTACCTCCTCTTCCCTTTCATCTTTTCCCCTATTTTTCTCAGAGATAGACAGTTCCACCCTTAAAGTCTCCAAGCCAACCTCCTGACCTTTCTTTCTCCAAAAAAGCCTAAGAGATTAATTTCCTCTTGTAAATTCCCTTTTCTCTGCAAAGGGGTTCAGATTAGGAGAGACACCAACTACAACCAATAACTGCAACTAGGACATCTTTTAATTAAGTTGTTGTTATTAAGAGCAGATAATTGTCTGTACAACACATTCACATACTCCTTCCCAAAAGTACACTTAGGTATGCATAGATGCATACTCAGAATTAATTTGTCCCTTGTTTGGAGAAACACCTGGACAGCCAGCCATAGCTGTTTACACAGAACCAGAGGGTCACAGTATGGCTGCAAGGTTGTTTTTTCTGAAAGGCCTTCAAGAAGTTCCTTCTTTATTGATTATTGATGCTGATGTTTACTGTTGGCCTTGGGTAGAGTCAGGAAACTATTGACATCCTGATTTCACCCATGCTTATGGACTCAGCAGGACTGTTACTCTCCAGAGCTCAATAGGTATTAGTGACATTTGCATGCTACTTCTCAGCATCTATTTTTCCACTCTTCAGCCTACTATTTTCTCATAGTTATTTTTTCATCCATATCTTTTGGCATCTGTAGAACCAGTTCTTAACTGAAACTCATACAGAAGGGAATTTTATGATGTCTGCCCTCAGGCCACAAATACTAATGTTTTGGAGAAGCTTCCAGGTGTTAAGCTCAAGTGTTTCTTTTACACTGCACACTGCCATATGTGAAATACCTCCTTACCAACCCCCCTCCCCTCCTCATACCCCAGCATTACATAAGTTCCATATATAAGCTCATACTGATTCATAGTACCATGTAAGTTTACCTCACCATATTATATTATTCCTCACTTTATTTACCATGTTTTCAAATGTCTCTTGGCTTTGGCAACTGTTTTTCACAAACCTATGGACTTCAATCAATTTTTTTTTCAGAAAAAACACCACACCTTTTCCTGCCTTTGTGCAAAAACTGTGAAGAGATGAAGGCACTGTCAGGGAAGGCAGGAGAGAGAAAAACCTTACTTTGCCACCAAACATTTTTACTTCATTATTAGTTGACTAGAGCACCACTAAAACCCACATTCATATTACTTCTGAAAATTAATGAGCATGTGACAATATTCCAGACTTCAGTGTTGAACTTGACTTACTATATGGGACAGACATTCCCAACTAAGAGTGATGAACTGTCAGTAGTTTTGCCTTCTTTTAGCAGCATTTAAAATACCAGCCTATCCCTGGGAAAGATGTGTATTGGAGGTTGTTTTATGAATACAGGTTTCTTAGGGATCATGTGAGTATGAAATACCTGGAGATGTCTTCCAACTATACAGTTATATATAGTTATTTCTTACCATATATTCACAGTGGAAAGCTTCCTTTGTATATGCATTTTCATCCATGATCTATTTACCTTATGCCCCCCATAATCACAGAGCAGGATCCCCAGCTATTTCTCATTACCTGAGTACACTAGTAGTGTACTCATTTCTCAGTACACTGAAGTATTTTCACTCAATTTGCTAATATCATCAATGAACAAAAAAAACCCCTGTCTATAAACTGAGTCAGTGTCATTTTACATCTAGGACAGCATTATAATGGAGACAATGCAACGCATCAGAAACTGAAGGTTTGCTCTGAAGTTAAGGCTCCCTGTCAACTTAGAAAGTCCCCTGAGTGCTGTTAAGAATTATTCTTCAGGGAAGTATTCAGTTTATTAGAGGGATTTTCCATTAGTTTTCAAATGTCGATTCTGTCTCTAATTAAAACGATAATAAGTAAAAGGAAAAAAGGTTGTTTTCACGACTTCCAGAATTTTGTCAGGATTACATGAACACTTCACCTTCCACTTGAACACTGGATGCATAATTTACCTGTGATAGAAATTTTATAAGCCAGTTGAGTACAAAAGCATACACCATTATTCTCTTGTAGGTTTGCACCAGGTAGATATTTATTTTGACTGTTTCAATATTCAAAACATATTCTAAATATAATTAAAAAATACAACTAAGAAATGCACTGTTTCAGACACACACTAAAATATTACAATTCTAGTATTTCTCACAGCCACCCTTATTTTTGTATGCAGTTACAGAAATCCTTTGAACATTTTTTCTACTTATGAGAAAGGATTTTTGATCGATGTTTCCAAGGTTTCTATATAAAATGAAGGAAAAATCTGTTGCTTGCTTTGTTCCATTTGCTAGAAAAACTGAATTTTCATTTAAAATTGTAATTTGGGGAGGGCATGTATTGTTTTAGTAATCTGATTAGTTGAGTACAAATTTTAGTTCATTGTGCTCTGCAGTTAAGTGGGACACACTGAAAATGGCAACATAGAAATTCTGCATGCTGCAAATCTTTCATTTTTGTTATTGCTTAGCTATTGAGGAGGTAAAACATGATTTTTACATACAGAGATTTTAGCTGTCTCCAAGACTGATCCTTCTCCTAGATAAATTCAGTTTTACTCCAGTCATCAGCATTATTTATCTCTGAAATAGATAACTTTCTTAATTCAGCACTCAGCAGTACTGTGAAAATATCGATCTGCAATCAGCTGCTGACACAGTTATCTTTGCTTAAGCTGCATGTTTACTGAACTGCAAACACAGCAGTATTATAGGCATACATAAGAATTATTTCTACCACAAAGAAAAAAAAAATCATAGAAAGCACTTCTAAATGGTCTTGTCTGTGTTTTATTCTAATTGATTTTTATCAAGTAAATTATTCATATTTACCTGTTTCTCCTATTATTTTTGTTTGGGGGTTTTATTTGTTGGTTGGTTTGTTGGTTTTTGAGTTTTGTTTTCCTTTAAATAGTGAATATAATACTATGAGAAATTATCTTCCACTAATCTCATTTAAATTTTCCTTCAAGCAAAATAAGTTGGTCAACAAAATTGAAATTACTTGGAAGTGCTATTTTCATTGTCTTGGAGGGATATTTCGCAGGTGTTCTTTTGGTTGGGAATCCCAATTTGCAGGACTTTTTAAAAACTTCTGGTCATTAAGGTTTGAGAAACCAGCCAAGTCCCTTGTCATCAATACAATCTACCTGACTTAGACAGATTACATTATAAGAGACCATATTTGTATTTAATACATATAGCTCTATAGAAATTTAGTGGAAGGTATTACTGTTTATTCTAGAGATTAATTAAATTTCATCACAAGTGGAGTGTGGAGTATTTGCAAGAGAATGGACACATATAGTGAACAACCCATATTTCCAGCTGTAAAGAAAGGCCTCAGGCTTCCCATGGGAAGGAAAGATAGTTTACAGTGGACATCTGTGGACTTGATTAGGCTTCCCATGAGAATGGAATTAACTTAATATCAACTAAACAAGCTTCCCATGAGAAAAGAAATAGTTTATAATCGATAACCACTTCATGTTATGAGAACTTATGGCAGGAGTTAACATCCAGGTGCAAGTTATCAGTTCTGTACCTCGTCCAATTACATGAAGCATGAACTTGTGGACAAACTGAGTTACCCAATCTCTGGATTTTATTCTTGTTCCCATGTGGGCACAAAATGTATAAAAGTACACTGTGTGTGAAAATAAATGATACATTACTTAATCATATTGGTTGTCTGTGATGTATTCGTGTTCCTGCCGTCGATAGTGGAGGTGCATAGAATGGGGAATGTTCTCTGTAACTTAGAAGGGATTAAAACCAAAACAGGTCTGTAGAAATGGTGCTGAAGTGGACAGTCTTTATAGACTACAGTCTTTACAATCACGTTAAATGAACATATAAAGTACACATTTTGGCTTTTCGAATTAGTGGCAATGAATGTCAAAGGCACTTCAAAATTTGGCATCAAAGCAGATAACTCTACTTTGTAATTTATCTGGAAATAAAACTAAATGAATAGCCAAACACACACTAAAAGGGCTGACTTTCAAAGATGGAACTAATAATGGAATACCTTAATCACCAAAGTTTTCAAATTAAAATTGCAATTAGCTGGGAAGGGCCTAATATATATGTGTGTTTGTGTATTTGTAGAGAATGATTAGCCACTGTAATGAATGTAACTGACTTTAAAATAATGAATATTGTAAAAATCTCATTAAAAATGTTTATATTCATTCACTAGGATATTAATACATATTGAACATTACAAATAAGTGCATTATTCAATAATTCAGTATAAAGTTTCTAATTGTTCTCATCATCTTAGTTAGTTATATTAGCATTAGTATAATAAAAGTAAGAATAGTTAGTAATACCAGTTCCAGTAAGTAGAAATACAAGCATCATATCAAATAAACACGTATGACCCTCTTAAGCAGTACCCTCCCCCTGCCATAAAACCCTAAAAGTCCTTACTGTGTAAAGTGCAACTTAAATAGAATTTTACTACCTAAATCCAAGATCATGATTCCAGAAAATTACTGCTAAGGAATGTATGTGTTGATCGTAGATAATTTTATTAAACTTTATATTGTATATTTTTTAGCTTTTAATACCACAAATCTGACAGATCTAAGCTTTCAAGCCTTTTCACAAACCTTAGGCTGTTTGGACATTTTCAAATCAGGCAGACACTGCACTGACAGGCCCAAGCTGATCTGATTTTTCAAAGACATCTGACATGCACATATCATCCATACAAGAAAAACACACCAACCCCAAGGCCATTCTCATGCAAAATGACAGCCAGAGAGAGAGGTGGTTCACATTAAATAACAGTCTAATGCCTGAAGTGGAATAGAAACCGAGGATCAGTTCTAACCTTGGACAGAAAAGTTCGGATTTGACATTTTCTGAGGGAAGGCTGTAGTCCCCAGGCTGGAATACAAAAGCTACAGAGTGAAGGAGGAAGCATAGAAAAAAAGAGGAGAGAATATAACTGCACATTTTTTTTTTAAGTTTTAAACTTTTACCAGCTAAGGTAACTAGTTATCACTGTGCATTTTTTTAAGGAACAATGAAAATTCATTCATATTAATACGTTTCTCTCTGGGAAATCCTTTAAAATTCAATATTTATCCAAACTCATGTTTCCTTTTCTATACAGAATAGAACAGTCTCATTAGAGCTGATTTAAAAACGAAAACCAAAACCAAAAACCCACCAAAAGAGAGAAAAAAAGACATTCTTACAAAATAAAAAAATGACACTCATCTTGCTTTGATACTAAATTTACATAGGTAACTCCCCGACAGACCCACATTCTGTGCTCTCATAAAATCACAATGCAAGCACATTTATTTGTTTTAAAATAAAAGACACAAAATGGCCGGTCTTGGAATGTGGGTGTTGTGATTAACACTAACTTATCCAGGGTGTATAAAGCTACCAGTAGTCTTAATTCTGTCCATGGAACAGTAGACAAAATACTACTGAAGACACACCTAGATATCAGTATTATGATTAGGCATACATAAAAATGAACAGAAGATATTTAAATGTACTTAAAAAAACCCTTTAAAAATGTACTTTAAAAACCCCACTTGTCTGAAGATTAAACCCCTGCATTTTCATCATGTCAAATTAGACAGTAAATCTCAAGATCTCATAATGCAGTACTGATAAATACATCCCTCATACTGAAAACTCATCTACACCATCATTATGCGACTTTCAAGATGAAATAACATAGATCAAATGGAACTAAGGGTTACCCCCACAAAAAATTAAACCCAAGATGTTTGGTCAACAAAGTCTTTATTCCTCTTGGAAATGAATCTTTGTTAAAAATAATTGACCTGCATGCCCATTAATTATTAGTCATGAGAAAGTGATATGGATATCTTTGTTCAACTGCTGATAAGATTCTTCCCTCCTTATGACATGTATGTTCTTGCACGTCGCTCTAGATGATATCACGTAGAAGTATAGTTAGCACAATATCTACAGGACATTAATATTTCTTTTTAGGAAAATAAGAGCTTAATTTAAATCTTAGCATAAATCATTGTCTGCTTTAAAAATGTTTGGTTTATCCTTACTGGTAAACCAAAGATCATTCATCTCAAAGATTCTATAACTCCACAAAAAATGTAATTTGCAAACTGTTTCAGACTATCAAGTCAAATATGAGTACTGCTATGATCTTTGTCCTTAAACTGAAGGCATTTTCTGTGCAATAACTAATTTTCACAGGTTAGTTCATTATTTATTTATTTATTAGCTTGTTTAGGTTACTGACTTGAAAGATATTATGATCCAGTTATTAAAATTGTTAGAAATGCCTCTGTCTGAATTAAGGTGCAAACAAAATCATATGCCAAAATCAGTAGTATGGATTTTGTTTAAGAATTAGACAGAGAGAGAGAAACAGGAAAAATGAGGGGAGGAAGAAAAAGAGTGACAGAGAGAGATTAAATAGAAAATTTATCACCTCTCCATGGACCTGGCAGCATCCTGTGGATCTTCCTCTGGTCTTCTTGGTGGTGGGGGTCCCACAAAACATAGAGACCAATAGATTAATACATATTCAGGAGGTCCAAGCACCTCCCCCGGGGTGGGCAGGGAAGTATTGCAGTCTCTTGCAACGGACTCTGGTTTTGTTGCCTTACTTGTAGCATGTGCAGTCTTCTGCTGGTGGAAGGCCTCAGGAAAGAGTCAGGGAGCACTCTGGTGGTCTTTGACACCCTGTGTGTGCATGGTCTTCCCAGAGTGGGGGAGGTTTAGTCTGTTTGGTGTGGAGAGATTTTGCCATCACACCAGAAACCCTTCTCCCCACCCTGCCACAGGCTGAGCTCAGCTCGGTGGATTCTTGGTACAGATACATTCTTCTTCCACGAATCTTGTTTACTTCTCCTCAGACTCAAGATAATTAGACAATAGTCTTATCTCAAATTCCCCTTCACAGTTTAAATTCCAGTCAGGAAACACATTGGGCGGGGAGTGGGGCATGCTTCTGTGGTCACAGGCAGGCAGTTGCTTCCTTCCAGTTTGACAAAAAGGCTTTCTATGATTTTGACAATGTTTAAGACATTAACAACATTTCAGTCCATCACAAAGGGAAGTAATGTTTACCTTAGAAAGAAAAAATAATCTTTATATACTTTCTGAACATCTCTGGTGAGATCTAGCACTACTGGTCTCTATAACAACCTAACTTTTTCATCTTTCCTCTTGTTTAAAAGATTTTGAAAAATTAAATTAGGAACAAAAATAGTGCCTTATGATTTTTGTAACTGCAACTAATTGATACAAATCATAAGTCCCACAAAAAAAAAAAAAAAAAAGAAAAGAAGCTCGCTGTGAACTCTTTTTTTTTCATTTTTGGGTGTGATCAATGCTACTATATATGATATTCATAAATTTACCTGTGCTTCAGCAATTCTGTCACCACCAAAGCAGACAAAATACACTAAATATTTTAGTATGAATTGCAGTTTGGATGTCACTTGTTACATTTTGACAATTAACCTATATTGCAGTAATCAAAATGCCTTCTTTTAGCACACCTGATCTTTAATCTATCAACAATCTGCTAATGCCACCAAAAAAATCCGACCAGTCTAAAATTATTTTCACTCTAGCTAGGATTATTCTGTCAATATTGTGGCAGACAACACACACTGCTGTATCCGCCTTTTACATCTCTTTTAGAATTCCAAACAGACAGGGGTTGTCATAATCTTTTCAGATATGTGAAGGCAAATAGCAGCAAAATTTGTCAAAGTACAGTAACTGTGACATACAATTCTGACTAAAAAACTCTCTCGTTAAGGAAGTCCTATTTATGCATTTATGTAAAGAACTGATGAAGCCCAATGCCCAATAAGGATTCAAACGGTAGCCATGTTCATCAATCATTAATGAAAACCCCAGCACACAAAGATCTGTACATAACTTCTCAAGGGAGCTTTCTGCCAGATTTTAACTGCTTGGATGTACAACAGAGATATTAGGTTGTCTGTGCCTTCCCAGAAAACAGCATTCTCTTCCAGGCAGTAGGATGTCTTGTGAGAAAATAGTCAGGTTTATACTGATATGCTAATCTTAGCACGGATTGATTACCTTCATTTCTCTATCTTCCTGACAATATATAATCTTTTTTGTAACATGGCACAGGTGACTATATTATCCTACAGAGAAGATTCCCCTCCATTACATGGATAGTAAGATGATGTAGATTCTCACTTTTCATTTCCAGAGGGAGTTATTTTTTATTAATCCAAGTTTTCAATTTCCTACAGAAAATGATAATGTATTGTGTTAAAAGGACACTAAAATAATTAACTGGAGATGTTCTGATAGAACTTGATTCTCAGCTTATTCTGTCTGCTGGAGGGAATCATTAAAACCTATGCTGGAGGGCATTAGTAGCAGAGGTGGCATAAAATGTGCCAAAAGAATGCTTTGCAGAGTGGCAAACACAGCGACACATTCAAGGGGTGCCTGGCACACCTTCCTTAGTATAAAGGAGAAGGTCTTCTTTCCTACATGGAAAGTTGTTGACCCATCCTGGACCTATAGCAAAGACACTGTGCAAAGCTGACAAGCTGTCCTGGTCACCCTAGTGCTTTCGTACCATCCATTGAACCAGAAATTTTCTAAAAAAAAAAAAAAAATAATGTGTTTTTATTTTGTAGTCAGGTATTGCAGTTTAGAGTTGCCTCTGAACTTATTTGAACTTAATTTGAACAAAGGATATCCATGTGAATAATTTTTTAGGTTTATCATGATTTACAACATGCTAATTTCATCTCAGCACCACAATCAAGCCAAGAAATAATACGCACAGAAACATGATCATGTAGATTAGAAACACAAATTTTAAATGGACTAAAAGTTCAGATCCATAAAATGAGATATTTGCTGTAAAGACAAGGACAAATAAATTTTGGTTTTGGAAAAATTGCAATCATTAATAATTCTTCAAGTTAAAATAGTGCTAGGATTTCAGACAGTGATCTTTATAAATGAAGACAGCTTTAGATGGCTGGGAACAACTGACAAGTATGAACAACAGCTTAAAAGGAAAACAGAACAAATGGCAGAAAAGTCAAATTTAACCTGAAAGGTGAAATATCTTCAATTAGGAGCAGAAAAGAGTACTAAAGTTGAAAGCATTTAGTGAATAATAAGATGACAAGCAGCATACACACACTTGAACACTGTTACCTGGATGAAAAGTATCATTATCAAGATAAAAAGATACTGAAACCTGATCAGAACACTGACAAATGTAGGCAGGATAATGTCTTTACAATATGTGTAATGCTCAACAGTTTAATACTGGCTGTTGTTCTAGCTCAGTTCTAGAAATATCTAACATGCTGTATATCTTTTTAATAAGCTTCAAACGTTGGATCCCTAGCTCAAGTTCAAGAGAATCCAGATGTTTTCCAAGATCTTCAAAACAGTTTTTACAGTGAAAGACCATGATATTGTTGCATGTATTCCATCTACTAAATTTAAGTGCCATAAAAATCTTCCTTTAGCTCTATTTACATTGTCTTCATTCTTCATCATAAAACTTCAATAGTGACTGAGAAAAAATCAGCTATGATGACTAGTCACTGTCATACATTCTACTAGGATAATAGCAAAAGTAAACATGAAGAGTTCTGGTCACAGAAGCCAGAGCTCTGTATCTATCCTTTCTCTGGATTTGTAGGGTTATTAACAAGCCTTGCTCAATTTGCTACTTGATTTCAAGCTTGTCAGGAGACAAACTTGACAGCTGACTGAGGGTAAAACTGAATTGATACCAGCAATTATGTACTTCTAACTAACTTGCTAGATCCTGACTACTATCTTCTGTTACAAATACAGCCAGGACCTAATGGACTACAGTGAATGATTTCACAGTACAGAGACCAGCTTACCTGAAATGGCCTGTATCCATACTATTCAAGACTCCCACCTTTCCAAAACAGTGGTCTCCATCAAAAACCTCCTTGAAAATGGCCCTTGTTTTATGCTAGCTCCTAAATTGTACCTAAAGATTGTGTGGGAGCTGCTATTTGACCTGGACCAAAATATGCATCAATCCTTCTAATGGTATAAAAATACAGATCTTTGAGATTAAGCACCTTAGAAATGAAATTTCTAAGGACAATTTCCTGTCCCGCTGCAAGTAAAAAAGTTTCCAGTCCTTGCTACAGATTACAGAGGAGTGTTATTTCATATTCATATGCATACTCTTGAAAGCTTAGCTATAACGCTGCTTTTTAATGACCTTAAGATGGTGGTGCAGGACTCAGATCTTAAAAATTCCTTCATTTCTGAAAACAGAATACTAAAGTACTTGTCAAGGCACATGTTTGAGGATCTGTCACTCTGAAAATTACACTTTAAGCAAATCTATTTTAGAATAAAAATAGGGAACAATTTTTCTGCAAGTAAAAGAACAATGAAAAACAATTTAAAAAAAATGTACAGAAATCAAAAGAGAATCAGCCGTCCATCCGTCTACACACATGTATATGAAAATTTATGCACTTAGAGTATCAGGTTTTTTATACTATTTCATTCAGTTTTGAAACTGTCAAAGTTCTCGTATAAGGACAGTACAGAGGATATGGATTTTCAACACCACTTTTACAGTGCAGAAGGCTAATTTAGATATATTCTTCTACATGTACCACATGTAAAAGATTTCCTTTGTTTCTGTTAATATCAAGTTTTCAATCTGCATCCAAAAATGTCCTGATGGGGACACACATTATTTGAAGTATCTGTTTACCAATCTACACTCTAGAATTAGTAATTGTGGTGGATGAGCTTTTGTTAACAAACAAACCCATCTGCTTGCTGCATTCCCCTTCCCCTCTCCACACCTGCCCCCCTCACTGGGATAGGGGAAGAAAATAAGAATGGAAAGAAAAATATTCAAATATTTAAACAATGTCTTTCCTGTACTGTTTCCCTCCTTCAAATTCACTCCTTCACTTCAGACCCATTTACACCTCCCCTGAGTGGCACAAGGAGGACGGTGAGTGTGGGTTACAGTCACTACAAAATGCTTTCCCTCTGCTGTTCCTTAATTCTCCCTCTTTTGCCCTGTGCCAACATAGGCATTCTGCAGGCCACAGTTTCTTCTGCTGTGGTCTGAGCTTTTCCGTGGGCTACAGTGTGGATATCTGCCCGAGCATGGTCCTCCATAGACTGCAGGGGATATCTTTTCTGTTATGGAATACCTTCTTTCCTTCTAACCTTGGTGTTCCTTGTCCTGTTTCTCTCTCTTTTGTGTTAGATTTTTACCTTTCTATTTTTAATTTGTCCTCTCCCTGTCCATTTTTTTTTCACTTTATTGAATATATTTCCAAAGAGGTGCTTCTCACAGAGAACACCCCTAAAGCTCCCTGCTGCAGGCACCTGAACACCTGCCCCCAAAAGAGTACTGTCCTTTGAACAGAGATATTTGGAATCCTCTAATGATAATAAGTACCTTAATGAACAATTGTCCTAATTTTGTATCATTAATGTTGGAATTTTTTACATCTGTCAGGGTCAAGTCAAAGTTTAGGACTTTCTATATGTAAGATCATGATTTTTATAAATTCAGCTGCATAACCTAAATCTC
Source organism: Pachyramphus minor (assembly GCA_013397135.1). Classification (NCBI taxonomy): domain Eukaryota; kingdom Metazoa; phylum Chordata; class Aves; order Passeriformes; family Tyrannidae; genus Pachyramphus; species Pachyramphus minor. The sequence continues at coordinate 29,847 of VYXB01001006.1, forward strand.
TATGTATTTGTGTGCAGTGGTGTGTATGGGGTTAAATCATGCCACTTCTAATTAAGTACTATTTGTGTCCATATGATAAACGTTGTCTTTTGTATGACTTTAGTGATGGGTGGTCAGCTCTGATTACTAAGACTCAGTCACTAGGATCTATCAGTCATTCATGAATACTGTCCCTCTGAATCACTTTTCTCAAAATAATTCTGATAACGGATGCCGAATATGCCGTTTTCTGTCAGTGGCTTTCCATGTGAAATTGTGCAAATAAATTGAATTCACTTAAAATCTCATGCCTTGCCTTTTTGACAACAATAGGCACATCAAGTCAATGTGTCTGTCCCCAGTTCAGTTCAAGTATTCGTTACAGTTTTCGCATGACTAAAGAAAACTCTCTGAGGCACAGTTTGCCTTTCCTGGCTACGTGTGCCAAGAGTGCAATATTCCTTTATGACACTGCAGAACAATATTTATGCTCTTATAACCTGATCTTACACTAACAGGTGCTGCTAAACTATGCAAAATATTGTGTATATTTTAAACAAACAAATGAACAAGCACCTTTCTGGATTTATATAGATATATATTACTGACTTTCAGAGGTTGGACTTACATATGTGCAATGTACACTTTTTAATCAGTTTTGCAGAAGAAGAAGGCAGCTTGGAGTACAAGGTATATTTTTTTAATATCTGATAAATGATTCAAATATTATAGTCTCTTCTTCCAACGGATAATGATGTTTCTATTGTGAAATCAGAATCATCTTTGCAATGATCACAGGTGATTACCATGGGAGGTCATAATGACAGTAGGCAAAAGTAGACAATAGAGTTTGGGAATTAAAACATCTCAGCAAAGGGGTGAGCAAGTAGAAGAGGTGAGTTAAAGCTAAATAATAAGTTTTTTTTTTAACTTGTCAAAATGAAAGTCTTATCAATTGACAGTTTGCTTATCCTTATAAAAACTGTAATTGCCGCAAACCAATGCAGCAAAACATGTCTAGTATGTGATGTTTCAGAATATTATTTCAGAAACCCTTAATTGATTTGAAATTGAAAATAATGTAAATTGGCTCAAAATTCAGCATATCCTGTTTCCTTCACCTACAAGTTCTCTTATAGAGATTATTCTATAGAAATATGTAAAAATAATTCCAATATCATAAAGATATAATGGGTCATAAGATTCTACAGTGGCCTTTTTTATTATTATTATATTCTATGAATTAAAACTCTCGTATGAGACCAGAAGTCTGTTCCACTTGTATTTTCTGATGATAAGTCTGCACTGGATATCTATCCCCAGAATCCAGGAAGTGTAGCTGAAGAAAATGGTATCTGCTCTGTGATGCAGATGTATTATGCACTATAAAAACTGCTGCTGTTAGGCCTCTGTCTATGCAAAAAAAAGAGGAATGATAAGATGTTTTTTGAATATTAACTATGCTTCTCTTTTGGGGTGGAAAACATTACTTTGGGAAGGATCATTCTAATATTTAATGGGTTGTTAAAAAATGTTATAGCTAATACCATTTAGTTTACGCTAATATATCAAGCTTTATTTAAAGATTTCTAATTGAGTAATTAAAAAATACTATATTGAGCTAGCTAGATAGAAGGGCTATATAGAAGGCTAGCTATAGAAAAGCTAGATATATGGAAGATTAAAGAACAGTATCTTTGCATATAGTATTTTCTACATTTTGATTCAGTTAAAATATCATGCAATACATTCAAGAACAAACAGAAATATATTAACCTTTGTAAAGAAAACTCAAAAATTACTTCAATTTCAATTTTCCATATCTGATTTAAAAAAAAAAAAAAGAAAAAAAGAGGGAAAATTACAATTATTGAAAATTGAAAACTGAAAACAACAATTGAAAATTGAAAACAACAACAAACATATCTGCATGTTGATATAAATTGATCTTCTCAAAAGAAAAAGAAATAAGTACTATCTTTCAAGAATTAAAGATTCATTCAAACTTCAAGGGACCTTGGGAAATAAGTTCTAGTCACAACATACACATTGAATTCAGGCCATCTTTTTCAGGGCTTTTTTTCAGTCAAGTCTTGGGAAAAATTACTTGGATTTAATTATCCTCATAGTGATTTCCCTCCCTGCCCTTACAGCCAGCCCCAGCTTTCCTTGTACTTTTTAAAAAGAATTTTCTTCAAACTGTATCCCAAGTTCCTCTTCAATTTGAGTACACTAGATGCATATAATGACTCTGTAAAATCCAGGAATCTCATGATATCATAAAGATCAAACAGTAAAACACTATTACTCCTTTTTTTTTCTTAGACGAAACTTTACTTATATAATTTTTTTTTAAAATTAGAACATACTTGCATGGGTCAAGCATATCAGGCAATAAAAATTCATACCCTGCATTGCCTACCACACATTTCCTGAAAATATTTTCACTCTGAGCAAAGGCATCACATCAGGAGCTAATCATTTTAAGTGTGAAGTAACACATTCAGTAAGACTGAATGAGATTTTTAAGTCATCGAGTTTTGATCTACATAACTTAGCCTCTAAGAATTAATTCTTGTTTTAAATACATCAAAGTATTCAGTCTCTGACTAAAACTGTTGAAGATGAGGAGTTCCATACAAGGTCTCGTAAAATCTTTCAGTGTTTTAAGCTGCCTGAAATCCTACACATAATTTTCTGTTGAATTATACAAATATTTTTTTTACACCATTTTCAGCCTTTTAGCTGTCCTACTTTGACTTTTACTACTTAGGCAAATTTCTTATTGCTTGAAATTAAATCACCTCACACATCTATTGCCATTTGACTAAAAAGATTGAACTCACGGTCTTTCTCAGAAGTCTGTAATAGTTTTGAACTTCTGAAGTGAGCAAGTGGGACAACAATTTTTATTGTGCTGAGATACCAATGACCATGGAAAAATGAGTAGTGATGTTGTTGTTCATCCTCTGTGCAAAGGAGATACATATCTGCATTAAAATTCCGAATGCATCCCAAACAAAAAAGCAAAACAGAGCATGAGGTGATGGCGTTTCTTGTGTCCACACTGCTAGCCAATGCTAGCACACGCACTACATGACCTTGTGTGCTCCTTTAGGATTATATATTATGTATATATTATGTATTTCCCTTGTTACTAAACCAAAATGCTACTTTTCAATATATAATTCATTAGGTAAAAACAAACAAAACCATGTGAGGAGTGTTTTATAAAGCACCAAAGTGTCATCTTTTTATCATAATGCTGAGCATATATTCCAAATCCTGAAGTGTGACAGCATACTTGTTGTTTTGAGGTTGCAAAGGTTTTGTGGAAATAATCAACTAAAACATAACTCAGTTTCATTCACTCCACATTTTGGTAGTAGTTAATGAAGTAAGATATTCCCTGGACTAAGCACACAAGATCATGGGGATCCGTATTTGGACCAGTCTATGCAGAATGAGGAGGGAAACTAAAAATGAGAGAGAGAAAAAGTTAGACTTCTAATGCCTGAGCTCTCTCCAAACAAATGAGTTTTTGTCAGTATAGACAACCCTGTAAACTTTAATCCAAAAAGTCACAGGAAAGCAAAATAAATCATACAAAACAAAAAGGGGAAGAGAAAGAAATTTCTATACCTTTTTGGAGTATCTCTGCTGTCTTTGGTATCTTATGGAAGACATTGTGTTCGAAGAGTTAATGATCTTGAGCAAAGTCTTACAGTCATTTTGGGCCCAGTGCTAGGGCCTGAGGTAGCCATGGACTAACATGAGTGACCAATATATAGCCCCAGGTATATATCAATAAAGGGAACCTTGCCAACTTGCTTGAGGCCCTGAATATATATCATTCCTGGCTACATTTCTTAGATATATGTAGTTATATCAGCTCTGGTGGGCCTTAGCAAGGAGATGGCTCCCCTACCTTAACAAAAAAAAACCCAAACAAAAAAGCAAAACAAAACAAACAAACAAAAAACCAAACCAACAAACAAAACAAAAAAAACAAACAAACAAAAAAAACCACCTATAAACAACCACAAAACCCCAACCCAACCCAAACCAAAATGATAGGGTTTTTTGATATAGTAGCTATAAAGAGCTACAGTACTGCAGAGGACAATGAAGGTGATCCGTGTATGGGATCTGCACAGCATGAAGTGGAAGTCCACCAAGCGAAACAAGTTTTCTTTCAGAAAACTGAAATTTCTTCTGTATTTCTTCAAACAGCATTATTGAGCACCTTTAACAGTTCTTACAATCCAGTGTGTGAGAAGAATGAAACTTAAGGATCAAAATAAGACATACAAGTCTGACCACAGTATTTGGAAAAGGGAATAAAACTGAGAACTTATTTCTTTAAAAAGAAGGTGAACTAGGCAAAAATGTTGGCTTAAAATGACATAACCTGCCATCTATATTGGAGAAAATTTCAGAACCTACAGACAGAATATCTGAGTTCTTAAATAAGGTCAGTTGAAGTCAAATACACTTCTTTAGGATCAAAGGATAACAATCATGAATAAAGTAGCTCTTTAAATACATTTTAGCAGAACAACTTGACATTGATAACAGAAAGCTACTGAACTTGACTCACTACTTCTTTGGAGCTCTGTTGTTGTTTACACCTATCTAAATGATAATAGATATCACAAGTATTCAAAGATACATTCTGAAGTTCAAGGTGGTGGACAAGTATACTAGATGAGTCCTGAATTATAAAGAAATTGAAAATTCAGTTGTCACAAACTTGAGGCTCCAACCCTTAGCAGATGGAATATTTACTGGAAAGTTTTAAAGACAGAAATAGATTGATGACAAAATCAGTACGATATAATCAATGAATCGATATGTGACAAATAGTAATTCTGCATAAAATAGGTTATATTCTCTGAAAATTTTTTACATTCCTGTAAACTTTTGAGTCTACAGAACTCAGGCAACCTCGGTTTCCACAGAGAAAATGTGCTACTTTAAGATGTATGTGTAAATTTTGCAAGATTATAGTGTCTACTTGCAACATAAAAGACTTTGCACCTTCTGACCTGAAGACTATTTTAGACTTTCTTTCCAAATTCAAGTACTTTTTCTAAAACCAATTATGTGTGCTCTTCAATTTTGAGCTTAGAATATCCATGAAGAGGGCAAAAGAGCCAAAAATTATTGACATGAAATTTGAACACTTTTCTTGACGGATACTCAACCATTTTTATAGGAGTTTCTTAGCTTTTCATTTGTTGTCATGATATTGACTTTTCTAGGCAATAGTCCATGTTATTCATATTATTATAATATTATTCATATTATTCCAGAAAATAATTTTATTCTTAATTATGTTAGAGATACTGTATATTGCTGTTTCTTACTATCCTCTAATATCTTTTAGAATTACAATTTTATCTACAAAGGGACAGAAAAAAGAAAGGAAATATAAGAAATTAATCTAAAAAAATACATTTATAACTTTAAAAATTATAATATTCAAGACATGGTGATCCTTGTGTCTAGATATACTTCCACTATCCAAAATCAATATGCTAATAAGTGAGGAATCCAGTGAAACCTATTGTGGAGCCATTCAGACTGTGAACAAAATACTTTCACATCATATGCTTGGAGATGCATTTGTCATGTGCCAAGGCACAACCCATCATAACATAAGACATATGTGATTTCATCATAATTAAATATAAACACTCATATTCATGGAATCTTCAACAAGAAGGACAAGAATGGTCCTGGTGGTTTCTTCTCTGTCCATATTCATAATTTGTTCTCCATTTATTTCAGATACTGAACTGGGACATAGAAGCAGTCCAGGCTCAGGTTGGGTTTTACTTTTTGTATTGTATTCAACAAACTGTTAATCTAATTGTATATTAACTCATTCATCTGTAGAATGTGTTCAGTAGTGACCTATACTCATAAGACAATTAAAAAATTCAGTGAAATTTTTATGTAATCACAGTCTACAGGGACTGAAAGATGTAATTTCCATCATCATGGAATTCCAATAGGAATTCTATAAGACTGAAATGTCCCCTGATAATAAAGCATTATTGTTCCCTAACTGTCTTTCAGAAAACAGGAGAGTGGAAGAATATGCCTACATCATCCCCTCAAAAATTATCATTATTATAAAAATACAAAAAATCATGCTTTCAAACAAACAAACAAACAAACAAATCATCATTCCTTCTTTCAGTGACATAAATATAGAGAGACTGATATATACAATTAAAGTGTCTTGGTGTTTAAACTTGAAGGGATATTTTACTAACTGCAGGACAACAGTTATATAGAAGGCACTTCATTTAGTTACTAAGATGTTATCTTATTATATATAGAAGGCACTTCATTTAGTTACTAAGATGTTATCTTATTAAAAGTCTGAGAAGAAAGGTTCCAGAGGCCTTTGAAATACTTACAAGTGTAGTAGCAAGGGTAGTGTAAGACATGAGAGTGATAACCTTGCACAAATTTGGAAAGAAATTTACATTCCTTCTTTCAGTGACATAAATATAGAGAATGGCCTGGTATTTAAAATACTGAAGTTATTGGATTCCTTTCTTGTTTACTTTGCTTTGGTTTCCATCTTTGTAGGAAAAAAAAAAAAATAAAAATTTAAGAACAAATCTCCTGGATGATCTTCTGAAAATATAAAATATTTCATTGTTTTTTCTGGTAAATTCTAGTTTCTTAAAAGAGAAATTAACTATGTGGTTTCTTTTTTCACCATGAAGTTTAACATGAATACTATGGGCAAAGTTCTCTGCATTTTTCATTTATCATTCATACATGTAAAACTTAAATTTTATTCCTTCTATAAAGGATTTCATATCTTGCAAAAAGCATTTCAGTGTATCATAATCTCATGGCTTGGTTTCACGAACGAAGATTTCGAAGGGCTCTACCCGCGCTTGCTGCAGGCTCGCTGATGGCTGACAAGGCCAATGCGTGACAGACAAGTGCAGTTGCAGAAGGGACAAGAGAAAGATTCTCCAGGCGGCAATGCCTGGACGCAATTTTTTCTGAGTTGTCTTTTCTCTTGAGAGTGATCTTGCGTGAGTTCTCAAAGGAGATGGCAGTGTTATAGATGGTTTGTCTCCAGACCTCCTGATTAGAGGCCAGAGCAGACCAGTGATGATGATCAATATGGCCAAGGCTGAGATGTTTTTTCAGGGAGTCCTTGTATCTCCTTTTCGGGGCTCCTCTCTTGCGACAGCCGGTGGCGAGTTCACCGTAGAGCACGATCTTAGGGAGG
>VYXB01001006.1:37651-51499 GCA_013397135.1 Pachyramphus minor
GAATGTAGATCCCGTTTTCTTCATCAAGATCTGCTGTGGTCCTTTGGAGCATCATACTGAAGAAGAGCATGAATAGAGTTGGTGCAAGAACACAGCCTTGTTTCACTCCATTAGTTATTTGAAAGGGCTCAGAGAGTGTATCACCATATCTCACTTGGCTGCGCTGGTCCTCATGGAGCAGGATGATCATTTTAAGGAACTTGGGTGGACACCCTAAGCGTTCCAGAATCTGCCATAGACATTTCCTGCTCACAGTATCAAAAGCTTTGGTAAGATCAACAAATGTTACGTAAAGTGTTCTGTTCTGTTCCCTGCACTTCTCTTGCAGTTGTCTGAGCACGAATACCACATCATAATAATATATGTATCATAATAATATATGTATCATAATAACAACCTGAAGATATGACAGTTTTTTCGCTGGCAGTAAGGAAAGCTCTATGAATACTTAGTGCTTTACTGTAGTCATTGTTGCCCTAAATATAATAGGGTTCTTTTTCCTCTAATACAATAAAGTGTCCCTTTCATCTTCTTTAAAAGCAAGACACTTGGAAATTTTCCTCTTGGAAAATGCTTCCCTGCAGAATAGCAACCACCATCACTAGGGAATGTTGACTTTGTATGTAGACTGTTTTTTAAATTACAAGTACCTGACAAGCTTTCAGAAATACAGCTATTAAAACATAATAACTATTTTAACATAAAGCTTAGCAATGCAAAAATTGAAAACTGGTAATTTTTTCCTACATCATGATGCTAATTTATTAGTATTGTTAGTATTATTGAGGCAAAGTGTTTGGTTTGTTTTTTTTTTTTAATGAGTTTTTTCTCTCCAAAGATTAACTATATTTTTAAAGTATATTGACTTAAAAAGTACTTGGAAGAGAAAATTTTAAGCAACCATTAAGGAAGAATCTAAGTCCATGACCTTGCCGTAACCCCTATGGCATACATCTTGAGACTCATGGACAAAAAGGTATCAATAAAACTGAAATGGATTATAAGAACCAAATATTCAATATAAGAGGAATTATATATATCTGTATAATGTCAGCAAGCTTTCCAGTCGAGAATGTTTATTATTGTGTTTATTACAGCAGAGCAGCTATGACATCTTCTGTGAACCTATGAGAGTGTTTAGTTAAGATCTCAGATCAGATTCTCTTAATATCTCCATGCCCCAATACGCCAAGAGTAAAGCTTAAACTTTAGCAAATGTTAAAAGATACTAAACCAATATAAAATTTTAAAAAGCAATCAAATCAGACTTTCTTAAAAATGATTGCACTGGTAGAGAGCTTTTTCATTTTCTCAGCATCTTTTGGTGCGTTATGTCTGTATGCCTAGACGTGCATTTTTGCTTTGATATTAAAAAAGATAAATGATACACACACTTTTGATTAGACTAATCTTGTATTTGCACAGCATTATACACCATATTCATTTTTTGCTACCTATAGACTATGATGTAGACAGCAGCATTTTTTCAGGCCTTAACAGACTTCTTGTAGATGCCATGGAATTCTGGTTTTAACTGTTTTGAAAGGCTTTACTAAAACTTGCTTTTCTTATTGTTTTGGAATGAAAAAATAAATTTGAGAGTATACCAGAAGTGAGGAATTATCTGAAAATTATATGTATCTAGTTCTAAATAAATCTTCCATTCCACAAGACATTGGAATTTCAACATATGTTTTGTATTCTAGAAATAGCGAAAATGAGCAATTAAACTTTCTGAAATGAATATTAGTATTACTGACTGAAAACAGATTTAAAACTATAACGTGGACAGTCGTTCCATGACATAGTATTCAATTTTTCAAGAACATGAAGTATTTTTGATGATTATGTAAAAACAATGAGGAAAACATAAGCAAAATAAGCACATCATGTAAAAAGACATATGTCTTGTCTATAAAATTCTGCAGTCATCCCATGACATTGTATGGCTAAAACTGTAAATTATAATTTTCCACAATGTAGGGAGTGGGATCATATACTAACATTAAACTCTTTCAAAATGCTAACCACAGATAATTTTTCTAGGCGTCCAAAAGGAGCTAGATAAGGAGCTTTACAATAATGCTTGTAGATGGGACCTAATGACATCCTTAAACGTTTCCTGAGTTGCCTGCCCATTTTTCCAAAGGTGATACATCCTCTTTTTTTGCCCTGAGTTCCTGTGCATGCTCCCTGCTCAGCCAGGCTCATCTTCTTTCCCACTGGCTCATCTTGGGACAGCCTGCTCCTGCACCTTCAAGATTTCTTCTTAAATTATGTCCAGTCTTCTTGGGCCCCTTGGTTTTTAAGGGCTGCTTCAAAGAGACTTTCCAAATCAGTGTCCTGAATAGGAAGTCCAGGCTTTGTTGATACCCCTCCTTACCTCACCAAGTGTTGAAAACTCTATCATTTCTCAGTCACTGTGTCCAGGAAAATACATTTTGTGAGAACAAATCGCCTTAGGGTTTATTTTGATACAATGTTCAACGGAGTCATGTTGACAAATCAGATATTTTTTTGCTTTTCTGGACAAAATAACATTTTAACAATCTGATCGTAACTTATAGATAACAAGTCAAATAGTGTTTAATAGCAGATGCAGCTGATAATTTTGCCAGCCTGAAATTTTAAGCAGAATTCTTCTAGCTGCTTAGAAATCAGACTGTTGTTTTAGGGAAAGGATGAACCAACAGAAATCCTCTCTGTCCTCTACATTCATTCTCTGCCTTTATTAAGAATATGAACAAATCAAGACCTTCCCTCAAGGTGTTATCAGAACTGTTTTTCCTTGGTCCCGTAGAGGTTATGGGTGGAAGAACTTTTAGGAAGTAGTCATTCCCGAAGAAGTTAACCTGAGCAGGCCCAGGCCTGTGTTGTACTGTGCTACATGTACAGCCTGGCCTTAAAGTCTGTTCTGTGCAGTATAAATACCACTTCTGCATGATATTCTTAGCCAGCTAACAGGCAGCTCCCACTTGTTACTGATGATTATCCAACCCGTGTGGCCTTACCTTTATCCAAGTGTACAGATGGAAGTTTTCATGAGGACATAATTTCTGGTTTAATTGTAGAGAGGAAAAAAGAGTTGTTTCCTTGCAAAAAAATCTTATCATAGTGTGAATGTTAAAAAGGGAGAAGCTCTGCTATGGACAAAGTTGGCAAGATGTACTGCACAAGGAATCCTGTTTGATGCTGCACTGTTTGGGCCAGAGTGCAGACTACTGCTGAGTGTTAGCTCTAATAAATAGCATTTTAAATGATAACTTTAATAATCTAAGTGGCTTTCTACTGGGAGCATAATGAATAATGCCATTTTGCTAAGACATTGTTTAACATAGCTAGTATTAATGAAGCATAACTATTCCTGCAGTGCAGGTCTGACATTTTCTTATGAACTTATATATCCACAGATGTAAAACTAAGTTCATGTAACAGCACAGGTATTAGGTCTTTGCCTGCAGGAAACACCAGATAATTAAAGTTTGCTTACACATCTTCCTTAGAGACTTTTCTTTTGTTCCTGCCTATATGTTGCTCACTTTATTCCTTTTATCTTTTCCTCTGAAGCATCTCATTATTCTTGATTTAATCCTACCTATGTAGGCATAAACCTCATGCTTTTTTCATAAATCTTGTTGAACAGAGAGAATACTTCTTTATAATGATGCTTAGGTTGGCTTATGTTGATCCTGTTGCCGAAGAGGCAGATTGGTGCCATACAATCCTCTCACTTTGAAACCATTGTGCTTGTGAGTATCTTGTATCCTCTGAAAAGGGATGGGGGGTGTTATGTGCAATGATGATTGGCAGATGGTTAGGCTGGAGCAGCCCTGGAACTAAGGGCAAGAAGGTGAACAACCTGAAAGCCTACAGTCAGAACTAAGGTATCAAAATTGGAGAAGGAACATGACAGAGAAACAGAAGTGCGGGGCCCCAAATTTTGTGCTTGGCTAGTGCAGGGATATCATTGGTTGGTCCCTAGCTAATGTACATCTGTGTGGTGGAATAGCAGAGTAATTGTGATGGGTATGCACATAAGAAGTCTTAAAGACGCACTTGAAGATGCTCTAAGGGCAGCAGGACAGATACTATTTCTATACCATATATAGAAATAGATATACTATATATATACACTATATATAGAAATATATATACTACATTCTACCAGGTAGAATACTCTGTGCCACATGTCATGCAGGTGTAAAGAACAATACAATGCTTGAGGTGTTCTCTTGGGCAAAATGGTATAAAACAGAGTGCCAATAGGATTTAAGCTGTAAACAAAAGGGGAAAAAAATATGACAACCAGCATAAGGTAAAAATTGATAAAGTAGTGACAGTAGAAACATCTCTGAATTTTCTTTATATCGCAGATACTGCTCTTTTAAACTACCTCTTTTCTGCCTATGAAGAGCCTTTAGCCAAATATATTTTGGCCACAAAGTCCTGTTATAAACAAGGAAAAATTAGTTACTTAAATAGATGGAACCAAATCCTGCAACTGTGCTTTTCTTGGAATTTTGAATGATCTAATGTAAAAGGGAAAGTGTGATTTGGGAGATTAGTTTTCAACCCAAGCTCTTGCAATTTTTTATTCCACAGAATTTATACACCCAGAGATGAATATAACTTAAATTTTTGTTTCTCTAGTATTCATTTTATTTCCTTCATATATGTAATTATCAAGTTTTTTGCTTTACCAAAATCACATAGAATATAGCTGTTTCTAAAAAAAAAAAATATTTTTGATTTTTGGATAACAAATCAGAAGAAACACAGGATTGTAATTTGGCTGATAAGTCCTGAATTCCTATATTTTTTTTGTTAATTTGTACACATTATATGGCATGCTAAGCTTTCCATTTTCACCCTGAAGCTGTCTTCTCCACTGGAGTTCAAACATAAAGCAAGTCTTTCCAAATGAGGCAAATTTATATCCCACAAGGGTGGTTTTTTTCAAACAATTATTTTAAAGAAGAGCAGACATCTTTAATTTCCATATTTTTTCTTGCTCTCCAGTTACTTGTGAAATGTATGGCTGCTGGGTTTTCAAGAGGATATCCATGTCTTTTTGTACTAAACTAAAAACAAAATATGACTAAAAGAAACAAAAGAGTCCATGTAGAATTTTTATTTATTTTTTCTGTTTTCCTTCTTTCTTACCATTATAACCCATTGACTTACGAATTCTCTCTTCACTATGTGAGATAAAATGTTATATATTTGGGTCACAAAAGCCTGAGAGAAGCACTGACAAAAGACTAAGGAATGCACTTGGAGTCTGGAGAAGAGTGGTTTCGTTATGTCTGTATTCCTCACCACTAGACCAGCACATTGTTTTCCCTCACTGCATATTTCCACAGCCAATCAGGCAATCTGTTTGCACATTTTTCCTCAAGGTTTCTTTCTTCTCAAGCAATCATAAAAATAACCACAATGCCTAGAGGAGGGCATAAATGTTCATAAGATGGATTTCAAAGTTGCTGAGAGTGCAGTCTAGTGTAGAATTTTAAAAATTTTCCCCTAGACTGTACTACCTGCTCACAAAATAATGTTTTTCTTCCATGTATTTTCTTGTATTTACACAATTATATTACACAATAATGTAGTTAGCAAAACCACAAGTACTTAATTTTATTAGTTTTAGTTGTTTGGTTGATTTCTTTTTAATTCGTTCAGGTCTGTCTGCATGACAAGTGCTAGCTTTTCTCAAAAGTCATCTTCAGGAACAAGACTGAAGGACCAGCAACATATTTTCCTTTTTTCATTTCAGTTCACTTACTTATCAATTGAGCCCTGTAGCCCATACATTACATTTTCCCTGAGCTCCAGGAGATGCTGGTAGCCATTATTTTTACATTTACCCAGACAGGCAACCTTTGCTGATGTGCTGGGTGCAGGTGCCCCATTGACAGAGGGGCTGCAGGGGCCTCTGTGAGGAGGCGCCAGGGTTACCCTGTACCAGAAATGGATGGTTCCAGCTGGCTTCAATCAACACAAAATAGGGCAAGGCTGAGCACAGCAGCCAAGATTGTGGTGCCTCAGGTGAAATGACTTTAAGAAATAAAAAAAAAGTCAGATAGACAGTGAAGAGGGGACAGAAAACCCAAGTGAAAACAGCAGAGAAAGCACCAAGGTCAGAAAAGGAGAAGGTGCTCCACAGTGGAGCAAATATCCACACTGGGGCCTGTGGAGGACTCCACACCTGAGCAGATGGTTAATCCTGAATGGACTGCAGCCTGCAGAGAGAGCCTGTGTTGGAACAGAGGATGAGAATGAAACAAATAGTTAAGAAAAAATGCTATGTCTTAACCATACCCTCCCCCAAACACACAGACACCGTGTCACAAGTTGCCTCTCCAAAGGGACTGACTATACCCTGAGTAGGTGACAAACCAGTGGGGAGGGCAGGAGTAGAGAGTGGTGGAGCAAAGACAGTCGCAATGCCTGGCTGTCATGGAAGATTTCGATCACCACAGTATTTCCTAGAAAGAAATATAAGCAATCCTGGAGATTTCTAGACAATGACAAGACCAGTGGTTTGACACTGCTGATTAACAAGTTGATTAAATGAATAAGAAAAAAAATGTTGGCAATACTAAGGTTGATGACAGGCTTGACTGCAGAAATCAAAAGATGGTGGTGTTTTAGCTACTCAGAAGACTAAGTTAAATGAAAAAAAAAATTGCAAACTTACACTTGAAGAACATGGGGTTTATTTTCATTAATGAATGAATAAATGAATGAATGGATGAATCTGGTTGCATTTCCCATAGGAAGCTTCCTGAAGAGCAAAGATGTCAAGGAGAGATCTTGGACAACCTTCTTCAGGCACAAGAACAGTCTGTATCACTGTGCAGAGGGTCAAACTGGTGCAAAATGACTCCAGGTTGGTTGAACACAGAGCACCTGATGCAGGTAAAAAAAAAAAAAAGAAAGTATACAGGAGGTATAAATGAGGACAGGATATCCAGAAGGAATACCAAAACATCGCCTGAGTATGAGGGATGGAACTAGGAAAAACAAAGCTCAAGTAGAATTGAAAATAGCCATGGAAGCAAGAAGAGTTCTTTCTGCTATATCACCAACAAAAGGAGAACTAGGAAAATCTGTAGCTTGCTATGAATTAATCATATTCAATTAAAAGAACAGTTTGAAACTCCTCTGTGATTCTCAGATCTGCACTTAAACATTTGAAAAAATAAACACAAAGATAACATTTTATAAATTAAAATATTCATAATTTCTTAAGAGTCTAGGGATGATTAATAGTTTATGATATGACTTACAGATTTGGAAATAGTATTCAGAAGCTGATTTCTGTTTTAAATTTGTTGATATACTGCCTTGTCTGTAAGTCTATTAATTTGACTTCTTTTACCTGTAAATATTGACCTAATACCTAAATCCCAAAGCTATTAGTAAGAATGAAATATTTAAATTAAAAAAAATCTGTTGATGCATTTGAGAGTTTGATTTTGAACACAAATCTTGAGATAAATTTTATAATCGTATTTCTTAGAACCTCACAAAACTAGATCTTTTACTATCAAATTTTGTTTCTTTAGTCTTTGAGGTTTAAAATATTTTCCAAAAATAACTAATATCATTATGAAAATAGTTTTAGAGCCAACAGTCATTATAATACTGGATATAAATAGGATCAGTCTTCTTTGAATTACTTCTCAAATAATACATACTCTTTCAAAAAAAAAAAAAAAGAAAAAAGAGTACTGAAGAATTTCAGTTCTCCTGCTTTATATTGGGAAATCATTTCCAGATCATTCAAATTCCATTAATTTGCTGTGCTCATGAACAAGGTCTGTGCTCTTCTCTGTATTGCTTTTTCCTGGCTTGTTCTCTCTTTCTCTCATTTTTTCTTGCCTGCAATACATCTTTTGTTTTAGACTTGTTCTGACACTCAGCTTTATCTAGCAGCAAGAAGAATGGCTCCAGAGGTAGATCCTCTCCCTCTTTCTGAAGGTCTCTTTTTATTTGAATTTTAACAGTCAAGAACATCTTCCAAGGATACAACCTAATATTTCTTTCCAACCCACAATTGTTACACCTGGTCCAGAAGCTCCATGCTTTAACAAGTTGTACACTTCAATTTTAGGCTTCAAGAGATTTTGCCCACACGAACCCTTGCAAAGTCTTTGATTCTTTGATACCTTGAGTTCACATATGGAGAAAATCCACACATTTTTTTCTATGAAAATTCTTTTAGTTTGGTGAGAAAGTAGGTGTTTTGGCTGAAAAGGTTTTAGAGAAGTAATATGCAACTTCCCAAAAGCATTACTACAGATTACTGAGACCAGCAAGCATTGCTAAGGAAACCTTTGTTACACCCAGCAAACACAAACAAACCCCATACAGCTTAAGTGAAATACAGAATAATAGGCATTTAATTTGCCCACAGGAGTAAAGGAAGAGAGATTAAGAGAGAATAAAGAGGAAAAGAGAGGAGAGAGACGTATTTACCACTCTGGAGGTCACATGTTGACAGGTCAGGAAGGCAGAGGCCAAGGGGGAGATGGAGACCTTGTGTGTGTCTATTTATAGACTCTGTCTATAACCTTTGGTTCACCGTCAGTCACTGTCCCCCCAGACAAAGTGAGGGCTGCCACAGCCACTTAGAGGTTCCAGGGGAGTGGTGTGGGCAGACCACCAGGCAGCCTTACTGACTGACAGCCCAGCCACGTGGCTTTCCCTGCCATATGCTTTTGGCCATTTGGCTTCTGCCCTAGGGCCTAGCCCTTTTCCTCTCCTCCCCCCCCCCCAGACAATGAGGTTTATTTGACCCGTTAATCAAATAATTCAGTGAGATACAAATCTGGTCTCTGACAACAATTCATCTTGAGAATCTTGATTTGGGGAATTTTCTCAGCCTACAGTCAATATAGTCTTGAAAGGTCTTCACAGGGAAAGGTTTTTACGTTGAAACTGCGAGGTGTTGGTTTTTGTCTTCTAAAGTGTGTTTTTACCTCTTGTAATAATAGCTGTGATCTAAGTGTTACCAAAGCATTCTTAAGACTTCATTCCCTATACTGTATTTCCTCACTTCAGGGTATCTTCTGATGTTTGCTGCTCCTTGGGTTGCCATTTCTTTTCTCTTTTTACTGATGGGAAGCTATTTCAAAAAATAATATCATAAAGGGAAAATAGTAAACTGGATAAGTGTAAACCAGCCATTTTGTACTACTACAAAATCTTTTTGCTGGTGAAAAACAATAAATAGATCAGAAAGAAGGAAATCTTTCCTACACAGAGGACAAGTGTTATAGCCAGATGAGAAAGACAGTGAGGAAAAAGAGGGAAAATAAGACTAAAAGACTAAATAGACTAAAATAAGTATAATGCATTAATTAAGGTATCATTGCCTATTAGTGTCCAACATTATTAGCTATTAAATGACAGAGTTACTGTAATGAATTAATAGAGTTAACATATGCACTGCAAAATGCTTTGGTGCCTTTTCTCACAATCTGGGATATTCTGTGTACATGCCAAGAGAACTACAGAGCTAAACGTGACCCTAACAATTTTCTAATGCAGACTGTTTAATTGAAATTGAATTTAAAAATATCTAAATCTTTCAGTAGGAGAAGGGAACCTCTCTCCTAAAACAAATCTTCCAAGTTTTTCAAGTTCAAACTTCACTTTTTTCAACATTGTTGCAATAGAAAGTATATATAAATATTTATGTGTATGTATACACACACATACCCCCCTCTCACATATATATAAGTTAGGAATTTAGAGATCATCATAATGGGAGAGTTTAGAATAATGATGAATAGGACCAGTCTTAAGTTTTCCTAAAGTCCTGAACAACTGCCTTCAGCATGATCTCTGTTCACTGTCAGTATCTAACCACAACTTTACAAATATCCAAGACCCATGTGAGAAATCTCTTCATTTTTTGCTGTTGCCCAGAGTTTTCCTCTTGCCTAAAGAAATTTCCACAAGAAAAATTACAACTTCTTTTTTTCTTTTTTTTTCCCCCCCTTTTAAAAAATTCTTTGTCTCAATTCATTAACTGTTGCAGCAACCTAATGCGGCATCAGTTTCCCCAGTGGTTTGTATGTTCCCCTCCAAATAGTTTTTCCACCCCAGACATGGTGCATGATTCTCTTTGTTAATAGGTTGTCCCTCCCACCCAGTTCATATCATTGGAAGCAGCACCCAAAATAAAGATCAAATTTCAGACATCTGTCATCTGTGTCATTTCCAAAACTTCCTTTTCATTTGAAACTGTCCACACAGTACAACAAAGACCATGTCCAATGGACATGTGCCATGTCCAATCGCAGTGTAAAAACCTCCAGGGATGGTGAGAAATAGAAACTACATATCCACAGACCATAATGAAAAAAAATAATTCTAAAATATATAATTGATAATCAGATTTATATGCAAATAGAATATGGACTATACAACTGCAGAATGTTCATTTATACCCCCGCCCATGGTTACAGCTTGGCACACAAGTAAGTGTAGTAAACCATAGACTGATAAGTGTAAGGAAATGAAGACCTTTAGCACATGTGTGATTAAATAAATGAACGTTCTGATCAGACTAATAACTCTTTCCTTGGGTCAAAATGGAAATTATGATATTCAGATAAATTCTACTGCCATTCACTACTCTGACAATATGGGGTAACAGATAGTTTTGTCACACTTTATTTCCATAGAATGGAAAATTCTGAAATAAGCCCTTTGTATAAGGATTTGCCCTGACAAGATGTATACATTAACACATTTAAGATATATTAAAATAGAACTTTAAATTTTAGATATATACCTACCCATATATTCATTAAGGATAACCTTAAGAATGCTCTTAAGAATGACTTTACACTGTTTGTGTTCTGTTCCTGTGTGGTTTGTAACATAAAACTGGAATAAACATAAAAAAAATCAAAACATTTTTTCTCTGATTGCATCAGTTCAAAGGGACATAATGTAACTGGATTTTTTCTTGATTTATTATCTCGTTTAACTGTTATTATTTGGTCTGGCCTTTAAATTGTGAGAAAAAAGAATGGGCTAGCTAACAGAAAATTTAGTGATAATATTTGGGCTAAAAAAGTTATTTTAACCAAAAAATTTACTAGTTTTCCTACATAAATTTTGAACAAATATTAATCATAACTTGTCCCATTGAATCCTGTCCCTTTTCAGTTCAATGAATAAAAAGACCTATCATGTTATTGAATCAAAATTGTGAACTTCTCAAACTTTGAATGCAACTCATATATGGCTTTACAATAGAATTTATATTCTGAAACACTAAAACATTAAAAATTACACAAAAATAGACCCTCATTGATTGAACATGATGAAATGGTAACCCATTTTTGTAGGCAAAAAGAAGTTTTCATACTGACCCATTTCATTCATTTCATTCTGTACAAAATACATCTAGCCTTGGAAGACAGCTCAGGCAAGATAGTTGGCATTGTGGATAGAGCAAGTGTCATACAGAGGACAGAGGAGTCACATCCCTATCTGCCTCCTCAATATTTAAAGTTCTCACATAAAAATACAGAATTTCTTTTTTCTTAGTGGTTTCAAGAGAAATGTATTAGTGGCAGTTTATTGAGTGAGTTCACTTTTACCAGAATTTACTCTTTTCTTACCAGGATTTACTCTTTCCCTTCAGGTGTTAGTGGAAGATGCTGTTTGGAGCAATGTGAAATACAAGAGAAACATTCAGACAATTAGAGTTTTTCTGGATTTTTTTTTGGTACCTTCTATTGTTGTTTTTGTCAAAAAGTTCATAATTATCCAAACTGATATAAAGTCTACATCAGTGTGTGAACCTGAATTGTATATGCTGTGAGGCTAATTTTTTGGCAGGCTCCATTAAAGGAAGACGTGCACTGCTTTGGTTTTCTCTTGGTTTCTGGGCAAAAGACTCTGGAACAGTGACCTAACAAAGTCCCAGAAGTCATCTTCAGATTCCTCCTGGGGATTCTAGATAAGTACTTATCTCTATGGGAGTTAGAAATTATTTTTAGATAAGCTCTCATAGAATTCTGTTTTCAACACATTTGTGCTGACAAAGCAGTGGTGATGGGGACTCACCTGAATACTCGCTAAGCTAATGAATCACAGTTTTTGTACTATTAGGGTACAAACCAAGACAAAACAGAAAAGCAAAAAACAAATTAAACAGACAGAGGAGCTTCATGTATAGTCTAGTCAGTCCAAGCTCTGTCATCTGGCAGAAAATCATTAGCTATTGCTACCGTTTTGAAGCCATGGATTGCAGCCCAGATATTTAGCTACCTGCAAGTAATAAAAAAAGCCATTAGACTAGCAGTTTTTAATAGAACTAACTTTGGTCCAAGGAATTTTTAATACTATTACAGTATAGGGCACTTGAAAGTTAAGCATGTTTCCATCTCCTTTATTACGCTAGTGTGCTTAAAGTGGGCATAATTTGTATTAGGTTTATTTGTGTTTGCAGAATGTTTTCCTAAAAGAGGCTGAATGAGCATTTCATCTAGGTCTGCAGTGAAGGAGGGGTTGTGAGGTTGCTATACTGTACATGAATTTCAAGACTAAAGCTGTCTGCATTCAGTGGTGTTTTAAGTGAAAAAGCTTGTAATAATAATTTACAGAATTGCACACAAGCACCAATAAACATTCTAAGTATTAGAGAAGTTCTCAGTGCTGCCCTAGGGTAACCTAGAGTGATTGGGTCTAGAATAATGCAGACATTTAACAAATCTTCTCTGGTACAACATAGAATTGATGTGTTTGTAAACTAAACATGACAAGCTCACATAGAACTGATACGGAAAAAGATGTGGTAGGTTAAGATCTGTAGAGGAGCTTCTAGTTTCTCATAACACTTTAAAGGACAGCCCATTAAAAATTGCATCAGACTTTTAGAAATGCTTATGGGTACATGTCAAACATAAGACACAACATAAGCTTCTCAATGTTTAGGCTGTTTTAAGCAACAAATAGGTACCACAATTAGCTCAGTTTTTCAAAATGCACAGAATCAGAGAAAAAGAGCACTTGGATTGTAAAGGGATAGAAAATGAAGGAAAGTGACCTCATAGAATATATCTTCCTTTTGCTGTTTTCTTTTGCTTTATAGCACTGGGAGGCTTTTAAAGACTGAGCTGAATTCTCTGTCCTGTAAAAAATAATTCTTCACTCTGCTAAGCTGGAAGTTTCAGGGCACTACTTTGCATGGTTTTAAAAGTGAGCTCAATATCTTACCTTTATGAAATTAAACATAATCCTATTAACATAACACACTTCCATATAAACACTTCCTTTTCATGTTTGCTATTACTTGAGCATCTGCATCACTGTTTCAAGAAATCACAGTAATAAGGATTATGATGATGATGATGATAAAGTAGAAATGGTCCTTAGAAAAACTCAGTAATCATCTATGTTGTATCTACTCTTGATAGTCCCCTTTTATTTATTTAGCCTACCTGTGTTTCACATAAATGTTCACTCTCATTTTATAATATAAAGGCCTTATTACAAATCATATTCTAAAATTTTAATTTACATGTGTTTTTTCTGCTGTCTTGTGTTTGCATAATATAATGTTGCAGAAGAAAACCATATGAAAATTTAAACTATGAAATGCATAGCATAACTTAAATCATATTTACCTCTTTTTAATAATTGTTTGTCAAATACTGTATGTTTTG
The DNA here is from genome assembly GCA_013397135.1 of Pachyramphus minor. Taxonomy (NCBI): domain Eukaryota; kingdom Metazoa; phylum Chordata; class Aves; order Passeriformes; family Tyrannidae; genus Pachyramphus; species Pachyramphus minor. The sequence goes on from VYXB01001006.1 coordinate 51,346, forward strand.
AATTTCCAGTAAGTCTGGCAAAATAAAAGCTTAATATACATACCAGCTTTGTAATAATTTTATAATCAATTCCAGAAAGAGTGATATATTGGAATTATAAGAATACTGGTCCTTCTGTTTACTTGAAGAAAAAATCCTTCCTTCCTTCCTTCCT
>VYXB01001006.1:53941-103139 GCA_013397135.1 Pachyramphus minor
GGGGGGCAGAAATGGTGCCAGTACTCACCTCTGAACACTTACACAAAGTTGAAGCTACAATACACACATTCTAAATTGATAAAATCTCTAGACTGACCCCAAAAGACATAAGCGCTTCTAACACTGACACCCAAGTACTTAACCTTCTTTCCCTACTTCAGCCTCTTCTTCGAATAATGGTTCTTCCAGGAACATGATTGCAAAAACTGTCTGCACTTCCAGCTGCACACAAATTAGGATGTGAAAAANCCCAAAAGACATAAGCGCTTCTAACACTGACACCCAAGTACTTAACCTTCTTTCCCTACTTCAGCCTCTTCTTCGAATAATGGTTCTTCCAGGAACATGATTGCAAAAACTGTCTGCACTTCCAGCTGCACACAAATTAGGATGTGAAAAATCAATGTGTCTGTCCTCAAGGAGCTGCATTCTGGCCTTATGACCTCACACAGCTTCCAGGTAGATACTCAGTCTACTGGTCTATCTCGTTATCTTAACATGCTCCACATTCACATTCTGTTTTTTCAGGTGCTCTCCAGTCCTGAACTCACCTTTAAGTGACTTTCAGCTTGTCATTTTCTACCTATTACTTAACTGCTTAACCCTTGTTTTTCCACACAGTTCAGGTGTAGTTTTGCTCCAGGAATCTATTCCCCTATAAATAGATATTGGACAAAGAGAAGTCTAACCTTATTTATTGTGTGCCCTTTGAAGTATCATCTTGTTCTAAGCTGTCAGTCTTCCTGAACAGAATTAACAATCATTGAAGCATTTTATCTTCTAAAGGTGAAAAATATTGTATTCAAAAGCAGAAGCCTATAGGATGTATTGATGAATGAAATCAAGCTTAGAATATTCTGGGGTTTCTTTCTTTTGTGTGAATTTATCCAGTGTAGAAGGAAAAGGGAAACACAAATTTAAAAAGACTTTGAGATATAATGATGAATAAATCTGCGCTGGAAGTTTCCTATGAATGAATGAGAAACAGAGAAACAAAACTGTCCAGCCACAGGTAATATAACCATTTCAAACCAAAAAGAACCACAAAGCTGTGGTTCTTATGGCCCACAGCAAGTTCATTAAAACAAATCACGTCAACTAGCATAGAAACTTTATTTGAATCAAGTAACATTCAATTGCTGCAGGCAGCTTCTAGTCAGAGGAATTGGCATCAGGGGATATAAGCTTCAGGTCTCTGAAGGAAGATGCAGTTAAACAAAACAATAGTAAAGATCAGAGCACCTGGTTTCTGGTTTGTGGTGGGAAGTGAAGGTGTGTCATCAGAAGTGATACAAACCAATGTCAGCACAGGTAGTAACAGTCAGAACAGCATGTGTTGGCATCAAAGCTTGGTAAAGGATGTCAAAATCCATTCAGAGCCTTGGAACCTTTTTAACCCTCTCTCACACCTAATCTCCAAGAGGTTTGAAGCTTGAAATGAATTAATCTCTGTAATATTACTGTCAGAAGTGAAGGAAAAAGGATTCAGAAGAACACTAATCCTTCTGCCAACCATTGATCACTCATTATTTCAATAAAATGAAACAACAAAAAGTGAAAAACATGAGAACTGGCACATGGAATTGTCTAAAGCTCAGAAAGCATCTCTTCACAAAAGTTACATTAAATATTTTCTTGTTTATATTTACTACATGCCTTAGAGTGTTCTGCTAACTTTAAGCTTTCAAAAACCCTAGACCAAAACGCACAAATTATTTTGAACAGAGAATAGGTAACTGTTACTTATATAAAAGGTGGTATAAACCTTTCATCTTCCTCACAGCATGCATTAAAAACTGGCATCAAAACACAACTACTCCTGAACTAAATTGAAAGCAAATACATACACATGACTGCAGTCTCATTAAAAGTTCCAAAAGTATCTGTGTCTACAGAAGGGAACTATCTTTATCCTGGGGGCAAAATAGTTTCCACATTCTTCTGACTTTGCCTTTGTCTTTCAACTTCAATTGTAACTCTACTTACCTTGAATATGAAAGGAAAACATTATCTTAATCTGGGTTAGAAAAAAACAAACAGGATAAAGAACACAGGGTAAAGTAGATGAAAATGTAATTTTATAATTAATTTGTCAAATAATTAGTAAGCAATTAATACTTCAATAATTAAAGTAATTAAATAATGAATCAATAATATTTATTTATTGATGTACTGAATAAAAAACATTATACTACTGAACTGGTCTCTGGATCTACAAGGAAGAGAACCTAGTATAACCTCATGGTGGAAAAAAGAAAGGTTTCTGTACCTGTTGCACCACACTTAAGGTGCTCTAAACTTGCAGTGTTAAGAGCCCTCCACCTGCAACTCTGTAGCCTGCCATTCATTGATTTGTTACCTTATGATCTCTCATCTCTACATCCTAAGGCTGCCATAGAGTGCTTTTACCCTGGTGTCCCAAGTACTCTTACTCACATGGCCCAACACCGGCAGAGTGTGAATCTTTGTCATGCTGGATTTCTTACAGAAAATGATTGCCACTGATTGTGCTCTTTCCCTGTCTCCTCAGACTTTTTGCTTTAGTCTATAAGCTTTAGTCTATAACTCTGCACTAAGATCCCTTCAATGTACTCCTTGTAACTTTTAGACTATTGTATCACAGGTACACGCAAAGTTTTAGGAGTGGAGGAGCTGCAGAGGTGCCACAAGCTGAATGTGTTTTGGCCATGATAGTACCTGGCAAGAGTCTCCCTGTCTTCATCTTGACCTACAAGTTTTTCATGAGGAGAAGGAGTGAGTAGCAACTGGATTGCATTTGGCTGCTGTTAAAGTTAACTCACTGCACCTATAAAATCATATTACAAGAAAGTCTAGAGATAACAATAAATTAATAGTCTTTTTAGTATTTGTTGTTTCCCAGTAACATACCTACACAGAATTTAATGACTAGTTAGGAGGCAGCACCCAACCCTAGTTACAAATGCCACAACCAATACCAACAGAATCGTAGCCAGAAACTACCAGTGGTGAGCCTGAGGGGGTGCCAATGAAAAGAGTAGTTGTACTAAAGTGAGAAAACTCATCATTACTATGTGGTGATGGACAAGATGCCAAGAGAAGGAGATTTGTCTGGGGTGCCTATTGCTATTCATGGCATGCCACTGGGGAGGATGTTTCCATTTTTTTTTGTCTTCTCCTTTATTTTTTTGCTTCCATGTTTGATTCGGGTTTTTTTTTGCTCAGACTTATGTGGCTGAAATTGATGCATCCATTAGGTGTAGGGCCCATAAAGGAGTCTGTTCGTTTTTTGTACAAAGAGGAATAGGGGAACAGAACAAGAAAACTGATGAAGTGCTCCTCCACAGATTATTTGCAGTTACAAGTGCGTTAACCCTAATCGCACTAAGGAGTGATGAGTAACGAAATCAGGGTTTTTTTTTGAAGAACAGTTTACAGAATAAGCATAAGGATTTTTTTTCCTCCCAATTCTGTTCTGAGTTGAAAACAGACCCTAAATTTTATGTTAAAAAAACCCACAAAAATTTAAAAAAAAAAAAAGTAGTTCACACTTAGCTTCAGTTTTAGTTTCTGGAAGAGTTTTAACAGAATATTTGAGTCACTGTTTTAATCATCTACTATATTAAAAATACATGCTGTTTGTAAGAACACCTGTGGGAAATAAAACTACAGAGAAAAGGAGAAAATATTTAATAATGGAAATAATTATCTCCTGATAAAACGAACAAGTCAATATGATGAATAGGTAAAAAATCCACAAAGTAATACTATAAAAAAGTAATCTCATATCACAATGTAATAAGGATACTTTTTGATAACAATAAAAATCTGTTTGAAAAATACAATATAGAGATATTAACTAATCAAGAATGTGGTCTACAGGCACTTTTTTTTCCAATGAAGTAAAAATCAGAGAATTATAAGATCTGAATCATAAAAGAAAAGCCATCTGGGAAATTATAAGACTAATCCAAGAACCTGACTCTGTTCATAAATATTTAGTTATAGGAAACAAAATTTTCAGCCTTCCCTGATATCCAGTTTTGTATCTGAAGTTTAAAAACCTCAGTAACTTGTAAAATGACGATTCTTTTCACAGTAAGTTAAATTAAGAAAGGTACAAATCCAAGAATCCATAACTAAAAATTCTATGTGCCAGATTTCATGTCTTGCTGCAATGATACCTTTTATATGTTACCAGTCAGGGTGGATTTATTGGCCCCTGTTATCCATCTGACTAGATGCAGAAAATAAGAAGTGTTCCATGATTCCATGTGATTTCCCTTTTTTTTTCATAACTATATCATCAAATAAAGTATTTAGCTACTAATAAATTAAATTGATACCACTATTATAATAATTTAGCTGGGTATAATTGTGTGGTATAACCACAATTTCACACAGATAGTAGTTAGTAGTTACAAGCAAGTACTTATTCAGAGAAATCCTGGATTAAGGAGAAAGAAAACACAAAGTAAATGTCATTCTCATTTTTTTGCAAAGAATAAGAGACAGTATCATAAGTATTATACTTCTCTCAGCAAAGACTTTGGGACATCAATAACACACTCTAAATTCCCTCTCAAATCCAAAGACCAACATAGGAGAGGATAACATCAAAGAAATAGATAGATAGTAGAAACCTTGTCTCAGTTTAACCTGTGTATTATTTTAACAACTGTTATAGCTAAACCAATAATATATCTGGTTAGGCAGTTAAGATGTAATTCTAACTAAGATTTTAATTAGATTAGCAATAAATTCCTGATTTGGTAAATAAGCTGTGGTTCTTATGGCCCACAGAAAAATTTTGAGTGTAGCAGCTGACAGATATGACAAAGGATTTATGGAATTTCCACTTCTTTGAGTACCTGGTATTGCACCACCGGTGGAATATGGTTATGTGTCTTCTATTTTACTAAGCATCTATAGTTAAGTAATTGAATATTTTTTTGGTTGATAAATCCTTACATTGTCATCCATTACTCATTAGACTCACAATTACAAGGAGCTGTTAATTTCATTTGAATTTTCAGTTTCATTCCTTCAGTGCAAAATTAATTTATAATTGTCATTTACCATTGTACTATTCTGGTTCTTATTTATTTTTTATTTTCATAGCTAACTCTATGTCATAGCAGTATTCTTATCAACAAACTTTTGTTTGCCATTTCCCACTTCAAAGATGTTATGTGACTTTGAAGGTTCTTTGAAATTACTGTTTACACAGACAAATTAGGATGTGGGTTTTGTTATCTAACTTTAGACATCTAAAATATAATTAATACTAAGTTTCCTTTATAGCCAGGAAGGAGAACTTAGGTTATAAATGATTGGCTGCCACATGTTAAATATTTATATTAGGATAAGATTAAGTATTCTAGACGTCCATGTTTCTACCTATAAAGGCAGCATAAGTAGATACCTACTTTTACTCAAACAAAGCCTACACTTAGCTGTTATCCTTAGGTTTTGATGTAATCTTAATATGTTTTAAATCATTTTGTACGAGAAGCAGCATGATTTCTGTGTCTTTCGTTTGTTGGGGGTATTGCTGTTTGCTCCTTTTTTTCTTTTTTTTTTTTTTGTTAGCAACCATGATGCAGAGTAAAATCAATAGTGTCACCAGGACAGTAGCTGAAGGACATGGAAAACTGATGTGTAAAGAAGATAATGGCACAGAGCTTCTAGGTATTATTTCTGGGTTTAGGATGGATTGGCTATAATGTTAAGCAAATACATTAGCACATGACTGTAACTTTATTGACAAAGCTGCTGTACAGCTCTGAATAAGCATACAAATTAAAACAAATAAATGTGAAAAGGAATGGACAAGAAAGTGTCTCAGAAACTTTGGAGAAGTAATTTCCAGTAGCATATATACATGCTGGAGTAGGAAAGCTAAACAGTACTACTTGCTCCTGCATTTTTTTTTTAAATACATGCTCATAACCCATACAACCACACTTAATCTTTACTGTTTATTTGTCTTCAGGTTTAAAAAGATCTGTAAAAGACTGAAGTACATTTTTGACAAGCCCAAGTTAAGAACTGGGTTGTTCTCAGGTCATTTTTGTTGCACAAACTATGTAAGGAGTCACGTCTCGTTTCATTTACATGAAAATATGTATACAATTTTGTTCCACAATGCAATACAAACAGAATAGACTTTTCCGTGCTTAGATTTTCCACCATTTCTCTCAAAATAGTATATGCAAAGAATCATTGTCTTTGTTTTTACCAATAAACATTATTGCTTGTTCTGGTTTCAAGTGTTCTACTTCTTTTCCCAATTCACTGTCTCTGTCACAGATACCTCTTCACTCACAATTGATCTTATGAAAATTGGTTTTGGCCAAATCTTTGCTTGGTACTGACCTGAGGACCTAAGACAAGGGAAGAATTGTTCCTTTTCCCCCCTCATTTTGCAATTTATGACAATATTCCTTTCATTCATCCCCAAAACTGACTCATTAACTTGATTGACTCATCTTACTTATGGTATTCATTAACACTCTCCATTCAGCATTCCATTGCAGCTGATCATAATGATAGGTAAAGGAGAATATTTAGACAAAATATTTAGATGAAGTATTGGAATGAAAATGGTATATGTCAGTGATTAGATGTACAATTTGGTTTTTCTTATTAAAAATTATTTTCATTTTCTATCTCACTTGAGGTCTATTTTGTAAGTAGTAACCAAAAGAACTGAAAGGAGATATTCTGTCTGTGGACCAAATTTAAGGATTTCTTTTCTTCTTCAAAGATCAAAGTATCTTCTACTGCCTTCCTGTCACTGCTCAATGCATAGATACCAGCAACTGCTTTGTCAACTAATCTTACATAGATCTCTAGGCAAAATGATGCCTGAATTTGCTGTCTTATGGTTATCTTCTGGAGCACACTCTAAATTTTTTTTTTACTGTTTCACCCTGTACTTACAGCACCTCTACCAATGATCTCTTCAGAACTACCAACCCTCGTAATGCCTGGGTGTTTCAGCTTGTAAGTGCTCCAGAAAGGGGTTTGCTAATCCAGTATTTGGCAATTTGTTCTTAACCATTACTCATATATTTTCTATTGTGATACACCAGTTTTTTAACATTGTAATTATTTTAAGTGTCAAGTAAAAACAAGCTGCAGACAAGTAAAATTCATTAATGTTCCAATAACATATTTTTGTTATGAGTTAGCCATTTTGACATAATAAGTATAAATATAAAGCTTACTACACCACCCTTACTACAATACTTGCAAGATAAACTGTACATAATTGTGAAATCACACCAACTTAGCTTTTCCAACCACCTGGAAAGCTGTTCAAGAATTCTGATGTCAAATATACATTTATGGAAACCATTATCAAGGCCAGACTGGATGGGGCTTGGAGCAACCTCATCTAAGGGAAGGTATCCGTGCCCATGATAGGTTAGTCAGAATTAGGTGATTTTTCAAGTCCCTTCAAAACAAATGATTTCTATGATTCTTTGTGTAAAGACTATCTCTTTTCTGCTCAAATAGGCAAATAAAGTCTCAGTTCACAAGCATTTGTGCTCATTCACCAACATACCTTTGACTAGATACATAGAAGAGCTTTATTCTGTTTCAAGTCCAGTTGTGACAATCAATATGAGTTATTAATACAGTATAAAATATATGGCATATATTTGCATGCATATTGAATGAAGCTATCCATAAACAATAACAAATGGTTTTTAGGGGGAGATATATAAAGTTTTCTAGAGATCAAAAGTCAAATTAAGTTAGTTTACTATAAGATACCTTTACTGGAAGAAAATACGGCATAGTATTAACAGTCAAAATTAACATTTTGAGACCAGCCAAAGGTACACCTATGTCTATCTGTAACAATAAAATATAAAAGAGACGAGAAGATCTATTAACAATGAAGTTTATTGTCCATGTTTGGAATTACCTATCCCGAGATCATGTTTCCTCAGTTCCATTCCTATCCTAACTCCCAGGTCAATTCACTCAGAACATGCTTTCCACAGATGACAAACATGCACTTGTATTTTACTGTTTTCAAGGATCTTAATAAACAGATCACCCACCCAAATAGGTATTGAACACTTTTTGAAGACACCATAAATCCAAGTGAAGGAATGGTGAAAAAATTCTGAGATATTTACTCAGATCTAATTGACAACCTTTTTTTTCTCCCGTTCTTACATTTCTTTCCTAACTATCATATCAGCTTTTGGTGTATATCAGCAGTTGCTATTTCAGCAATTTTCACTTATTTATTTAGTCATCAGTTTTTTAAACTGTAGTTATTTCAATGTAAAAAAAAAGAAAATATGTATATTTTACTCCACAGAGTTTAAGAACAAACTGATTTTGAATATTAAGGTATTAAAAAAATCCAACCAAACATCATTGGTTTTCTATTTCTTTAATTACATAGGTAATTTCTTGGAAACACCTCTCTCCACCTTTACTGTAAACCTCAAGTCATTCTGCAGTATTGTTATTTACATTTGGCATAGAGCAATTTGAAAGACTCCTCAGCTTTTTAAATGCCATACTGCAACAAGAAAGACCATCTGAAAGAACCAATTTCAAAAGTAGATCAATCTTCTCTGTATCCCTTCCTTCGTTTGTTTAAGTGTTGGCAGCACAGTTGCATTTTTGGCAAATTCTCGTATCTCTAATTGTTCTCTGTTTCCAAGAATGAAAATCTGTAGAACGACTTATAGGTTTGTTTTGTCCCCATTCAGCATGAGCGAAAATGCTTAAAGATCTGTAAGATTTGGCTGCCTTCATTTCTTGTTTTCCATACTTTATAAATAGCAAAGGAAAAGGGAAATACTTTTAAGTAAAGAAAGCCAGAAAGAAGTTCATGTAACTGTTTTTGGTTCTACTAGCAAAGCATGTCTTGGAAATGAGTTTAGTATTAGAAGACCAAGACCTCTTACCACCAGTCTGACGGGGAAAAAACCACCACAGCAACAAAAACAACAACAGCAGCACCACCACCCAACCAAACAAACAAACCCAACAAAAACAGGAGTTAAAATGGAAAAAAAAGTATAAAAAATTGTGATAGAAAAACTATGTAAAGGCCTAGGTCAAGTTCCCTTTGAAGTAAAGATTTAAAAGACTAAATGGAACTGGTTTTCAGGGATACATTGTCAATGCAATTATTAAATTTTATTTTTTTTATTTTTTTATTTGCATATAATAGCCAATAGAAACAATGGAACTTAGGATGATAGGTATTTTTAGTATGTTGTCTGCTTATGCCTGTTATTTTTCTATTGTTCATATTTATAGGTAAAATAATTTAAAAAAAAATGTACAAAACAAACCACACCGAAATTCCCAGGTGTTTTGTCTGCAGACCGAGAGAAATACTCTGTAATGCTTGCTAAGTTTAGGATTCAAGATGTTTTGAAGTTATGAAGCCTTGGTACCAGGGCAGGAATGACAATTGTAACTGGGGTCAGCGGAATGCCCAGCAATCACCAGGTAAATCCACAGGGACCAAGGAGACCTGAGGCCAAGCTGGGAACTCAAGTCATCATGGCAGTGCTGAGATCAGCAAGAAACAAGGCCCAGCACAACATACTGCTGATGTAGCTCAGGCCAGGACTGAGCCTAAATGCAATGTGTAGGTCAATAGGCAGAATTTGCACACACAGGGGCCCAGGAGAGGCATTTGACAGCTCTCCAGCAGTATATAGCTTTCTACTTCTCACTGCTCTTTATGGAGATTTTAGTGTATTTTAGAGAGGTTTGGTCCAAGGTGACACAGGTGTACTATATTATAGCTGGCTTTCAACACAAGCAGTTCAAGCTAGGAGAAAATGTTGAAAAGAATTATGGAAAAAGACTGTTAGAGGATGGCCAGGTCAACTAAAGCCTCTTAGTGCCCCTATGACTGACAGAAAAGTTCTTTATTATAAAAAAATAGAGGGTTGTCTGTTTCCCCCAATATTGTCTTAAGTAGATCATTAGCCCAAACATGAGAGAAGATTTACTGACCTTTTTTTTCAATGAATTACTTCAGAAAATTCTAGCCTCAAAAAAATAATTAAAACTTGATTCTAAGGTTTCTTACATACCTAATTTCCCCATAGTTGCCTTTTTTTTTGTAGTAGAACATTTCAGCACCAATTTATTCCTCCATGCAGAGGATTTTTCATATCTTTCACTTGATTCTCAGGTTACCTCATTATTTCCATCTTCGTCTCTGTGTTGGATACTTGAATCATTACAAAGGCTCAGAAGTACACTCTCTTCTGTCTTAAGTCTGTCTTTCACTGAATAACCAATACATAATGTGCTTACTTTTAACTCCTGAATACCGAGGAAATCTCCTTGGTCTTCAACAGAAGCCCAGTGGAAAAGTCCTATTTAGCTTTAAGATTTCCAGAGAAAATGACGTACGAGTCTTGACAAAAATCAGAATTAGTCACATTTTTTTCTAAACTAAAATACTGTCAATGCAAAAATTTGCTTAGTATCAGTGATCAAAACTGTTCAATACAGAGCAAACAAACACAAGTTTGTATTTTAATGTAAATGATCAATCTCTGTGAACAGAAAACCTTGAACAATAAGCTCTGAAAATAAGTAGATTGCATAACATTAAGTAACAGATTTAAAGGTTGGTAATTTTTGCATATGTGCAACTTATGTTTGAAAATAAATTATTGATTTGTGAAACACCTCCACTGCAATTATATTAAGCTGAGCTCTGCATGTATCTGAAAGCTAAGAACAGACAATGAAAGACATGATCTGTGGGGAGCGTCCAGAGATCAAAGACAACTGTTAAGACTCATTTCCCTGAAGAGATCAAGTCAAGTTGGTCTAACAGTAAAGTTGCTTGTTGTATTGCATAGCCCTAAAGGGTTACATGATTTTACTCCACAAGTGTTAGCAATAATTCACTGAAAAATATTTTCAGTAAAGCTGTTTGTGTGATCTGCTCCACAGGTTCTCAAAGTCCTGTAAGTACCAGCCAGTAACTGAAAAGAGCAAGTTATAACCCTGCTCTAGAATTCCTTCTGATAAAAAATATAAGACTTAAAATATCGTAGGGTAAGTATACCATTAACTTTAGAAAGACAAGTCTTAATTTGAATAAAAGCTTTATATTAACCTCAAAGTATATAACTTTGCTTCTGTTAAGAACAGATGAAAACACCCAGAAAAAAAAAATTCTTCCAAAAAATTAATTTTCTCATACACACATCTAATAAAGCTTTTGCAGCCATGATACAGTTATTTAAATGATGAGAACAGAGACCATGAAGAAGGCCAGTCATCCCTACTTTCAGTGCTGCACTTTCAGTGAAAGGCACAGGTCTGTGTTCATCAGCCACTACATGCCTATTCCATTTCCAGGACTTTAATGTTGCTGTAAAGAGATGCAGCAAATACATACATATGTATGTATTTGTAACTTGCTTCACTGTATTTTTTTTTTCCTAACTCGTCTCTTCTATTTAACCATGACTGAAATGTTCTGGAGGCAATAAATCTGATTTATCAGGATTCTCTTTGAGAAGGAGAAGTTGTGTGAAATGTCCATTTAAAGTACTGTGTGGTCCTGTCACAGATCTTTTCCAGCACTGCTCTTTTCTAAGGGTGTATATAGAGAAAAATATTTTCCCTGCATCTGTAATACTCTCTATCTTGTATTAGCACGATACTCACACATACTGCAGCCTGCACGCAAGAAGGGGGAGAGAGGAAAAAAAAAAAATTATTCAGGTTTTCTCTTTAAAGAACAGTCTCAAAAATTGTGAATAAAATGTGACCAAATAAATGAAGTCTGAAAGATTCAGATAACTACTGTCCATGGGTAATTGATACATTTTCAGTGTGCTAATAACAACAAATAAAAGCACCATATTCTAAAAGAAGCTGTCTGTGTTGGTAAATATACCAATACAAGATATTAGGTATAATTTTAAAAATTTTATCTTTTCTAGCAAGGGAACGTTGGGGAAGAAAATTATGGTATTTGGAAATTTAAAAGTCAAATATTGGAAATGCAGCTGATAGACTTTAATGAAGGAATTAAAAAAATTCTCCACTGCTGTCTAAAACTGTTGAAAAATCAGATTTGTTATGCAGAGGGGTTTGCAATGCTGGGGCTTACATGTCCTAAATTTTACTTTTAGATTCAGATGTAAACAAGAATCTCAAAATAAAATTGATTCTAGGCCAGTGAGCTTGAATGCACAAATTTTTACACAGGTAAAACTGTTTAAAACTTAGAAGTCACAAAACATTTCCATGTTGTGTAATAGTCATGTGAAAGTAGATAAAGATCTTACAGTTGTGTTGGATCCTATTGTGCCCCCAGGACAAGAAGGACATTGATACACACTAGAAAAGGTCAGCAGAAGGATGCTGGTATGCTTGGGACTATAGCACTTGCTATGTTACGAAGGCCTGAGGGAACAGGACTTGATTAAACTGGAGAAGAGACAAATTTGGGGGGACTTAACAGCAGCTCCCCAGTGCCTATTGGGAGCTTATCAAGGAGATGGAGGTAGGTCCTTCACAGCAGTGTGCAGTTGGAGAATGAGAGATAATGGGCCCAAATAGTCACTAGACAGACTTGTATTTAACAACATTTAATGAAATAAGGAAAATTTAATTTTCCTCCCTGAGGAGTGTCTAGTGGTAGAAGAAGCTGACTGGAGAGGTTGTGCTTTCTTTGTCCTTGGAGGTTTACATGACCTGACTGGACGAAGTGCTGAACAACTTAGTCTGACCACATATCTGCCACTGTTTAGAGCAGAATTAGAAAAATTCCTTACCACTTTAATTATTCTACAGTCCCATGACTTCAAAGCACTACAGTTTCTTCAAAAATTTCTGTGAAAGCCATAGAAAGATTTTGAACCTCTTTTGCCAGTGTCTGACTCATGTGGAGAATAATGTGAATAAAGTGGTTAAACCAGTAGTCGGGATAGTATCAGACTGTACATGCCACCTTTTCAGATTACAACATTAGGATAAACTGAATTGAACAAAAGGAATCATGTCTATTTATCTCTTTTGTCCTGATTCTGTCCCCCACACCCCTGGATAGAAAATTAGCTGCTGTATGGAGACAACTAACCACTAAATGTTTTGTTGTTTTGTTCTGTTGGTTTTTTGTTTTGTTTTTTCTTAATACAGTTTTGTGTGTGAGAGTCAATGTGTATTTCTGTGTGTATTTACATAATTACATAACTATAAATCACCAAATATTATTGCCACCAAATTGCAGGACTTGACATTAACTATGTTATCCAATTTAATAAGTGACTAAATTTAATAGGTCTCCATAATATATTGTCTGAAGTGAAAAATACAGTGATTTCATATCCTCATCCCCGTTCATTGGTTTTCCTACTATAAAATTCAATTTTATTTATATGAAGTAGGCTTGACTTAAACAATGAAACTGAAAACTAATCTTTTGAATAATTCCAATGCAGTGTCTGTTAGTTGGAACTGTATTTACATGGTACCATAATAATTTCCCATGCAATGTGTAATAGACATATACCAGTGTAGTCTAGCTAAACCAAAGTACTACAAATGTATTAATTTCCTAGGATTCCTTCAAGAAAATTTTCCATTTTGCCATTTTAATTCTTTTTCTCCTCTCATACAAAATAAAATGGTGTGGCATCTATACCATTACTATTCTAAAGAAAAGGATATAAGGAAAGAGTTCAAAAGTTTTCCCTTTCACAAAAAAAAGATAAATTAAATTGATGTCACTCTTTCCTTCTTGTGGCCCACACTGATAGGTTTAAGCAACTCCATTCTGAATTCAAATTCCACTTTGACTTGATAAAATTATCAAATGTTAAAGATAGCATACAAAGAATATTTAAGAAGCCTGTGTTATACTTGCATTAAGACTTCAAAATAAGCAATATCATCAGGGTCTCTGTAGAAGCTAGTCTTGAAGTTGTTAGGTTGTTAGACAAAAGAAATTTTTCTATTAATTTATTTGTTTGTTTATGTGACATTTATATTTTTATTTATTTTGTTTATATTTCCTTGTTTATGTTTGAGAGAGAGATGTTACAAGTTAGGATGTGCGGCTTAATAGCTCAGTCTATAAATCTCAGGAATAAAGTTTTCCATTGTATCAGATAAGAAAACTATAAGATTTCTTCTGAGGCTGATGTAAGGTGGGGGAAAAAGGTATATATAATTAATTTTAGAAATGTGGCTTATTTATTTATATCTAAAACCAATTATTATTCCAGATTTTTCACAGTTCTTGAGATCAAATGAAAAGAGGAAGTATCCCATAGATGTGAAAGGAGTATAACCTCATTTGAGATTTTCTTCTTCAGTTGTTACCATTTCCTCTTGGCAGCTTTTCTACCCTCTGACACTGAAAAGTAGCACTACCTACAAATTAATGTAATTTTTTCTTTCACTGTTGTCACTTTGGTAAAACTTGCAATAAAAATCCTTATCTTTCTGTGCTGTGGTTTTTTTTGGTGTTTAGTTTTTTTTTTTTTTTCTGTTTTGGTTTGTTTTGGGCATGGGGATTGGTGGGTTTTTTTGGTTTTTTACTTTCTTTTGTCAGGAAATGAACACACAGTAGCTGTCATTGTTTTTCTTACTTTCCCCCTATTATTTTCAGATTTTTTTTAATCTATAATTCAGTTTTGAGTGAACCACTAATACTCTATCACATGGTCTAGCATTTAAATTTTTTTCTTTGTGTCAACTAATATCTTACTTACATTGTGTTAGATATGAAGTAGCTTTCTAAAAGATTTTATATGTAATTTTATTATTGTTATTGTCATCATCATCATTATCATCAATATTATTATGTCCCTCAAAGGTCTGTACTGGGAACAATACTGTTTAATATCTTCATCAGTAACATGGACAGTGGGATTGAGTGGACACTTAGGAGGTTTGAAGATGACACCAAGCTGAGTGGTGCAGTTGATTTACTGGAAGGGAAAAGGTGCCATCCAGAGGGACCCAGACAGGCTTGAGAAGTGGGCCCAAGTGAACCTCATGAAGATCAATATGGCCAAGATCATGCACCTGGTTGACAGCAATCCCTGATATCAGGGCGGATTGGAGGATGAACTGATTGAGAGCAACATGTGCAGAAGCATTTGGGGATACTAGTGGATTAGAGATTGGACATGAGACAATAATGTGCCCTTGCAGCCCAGAAAACCTTTTGTATCCTGGGATGCATAACAAGAAGCACAGCCAGCAGGTTGAGGGAGGGGATTCTACCCTTTTACTCCAATGTCATAAGAGCTCACCTGAAGTACTACATCCAACTCTGGAGCCCTCAGCACAAGAAAGACATGAAGTTATGAGAGTGGGCACAGAGGAGGGCCACAAAAATGAGCAGAGGGTTGAAGGACCCATGAAGAAAGGCTGAGAGACTTGGGATTGTTCAGTCTGGAGAAGAGAAGGCTCTTAGAAGACCTTCTTGTTGCCTTTCAATATTTAAAGGGGGCTTATAAGATGGATGAAAGACTTTACCAAGGTCTGTAGTGACATACTAAAAGAGGGTAGGTTTAGATTAGATACTAGAAAGCAGTTCTTCACTATGATGGTGGTGGGACCCTTGATAAGTTTGCCTTGAGAAGTTGTGGATGCCCCATCACTGGAACTGTTCAAGGCCATGTTGGATAGACCTTCAAGCATCTAGTTATCTAGCTGAAGATGTCCCTGCTCATTACAGGGGCATTGGACTACACAGTGTCTAAATAGTATGGGCATTTACTTAGAAAACTCGTCGTTTCACATAAATAGTTCAAATTATATAAAAATTAGGAAACATATTTTATTATGATTATTATATCTCAAACCCACAATAAATAACTGATCTATGATATACAAATCGCAGCAATCTTGTTAACTACTACATCTCTCAGAAAGTGCTGTCAGATCTGTCAACAATATTCACTCAGTAGAGCAAGAATGTATAAATACACATGTATGTTCCTGAAAGCTTCAACTCTCCATTTGTAAGAATTAGCTTAGAAAAGAAGTGTGATTTCCCTCAACTGATAAAGATTTTCATTTTGGAACAAACTCCAAAGAGTTAAAGAAGATGGAACTGAAAGTTTGTTATGACTATGTACACAGTAAGATATATGAAAGAGACAACTGCATCAATGTTTTGCTGATAGAAAAACTCTTTGAGCAATCATCTTTTCCATCCCTGTAGATCAGACTGTAGCCCATAGAGAAGTCTGAAAAAAATAGTATTATCTACAGCCACAGATCATTGCACAGGAAGCAATCGAAATAAAACCACTGTATCTTGTAACTGCAAAGGTGAAGGGGTGGATGAGAATGAAATAAAAAATTCTGTCCTTAAAATCACCAGCAGAACTGAGTACATAGACAAGGAGAGCCTGGGTCTGGTATATGAATCATTCTTCACAGAACCTACAATGCAGAGCAACTGAAGAAACTAAAAAGCTATAAATTAATTACCGCATTACCAGTTTGCTTCTGTGATACTACTACTTTATGCAGTGGATGTGCAGTAGACTTGTATTCACCTGCCTAGATTTCTATAAAGAAACAAAGGAGGGGGCACGATGGAGAAGTACTGGTGGTGGGGATAAAACAATCACAGATTAGGTGAACTATAACCCACCTGAGACATATTTTTCAAACCTTATTCACACTGAACAATTACACTCATTAAGGTTGGCCAAATATGGCCCAGAAAATGTTAACAGAGTGCTTTATCCAAACTCATGAATTTATAGACACAGCTGGATGCTGTTTTTTCCTTGTTTTTATGTATCTGCAAAGCCCATGTTTACAAAATAACTGTATTATCAAGGATTTTTTGATCACTTTCACTAAGTCCATACTTTTATTTTTGGAGATCATATTCTGTGATAACACGATTCACTAAACTAATACTTGCCAAGGAAATTTAGAAAACCAAGAAACAAGGCAGTGTTCACCAACAGATCAGAAGATATGTTTAGGGAGATAAGAAGGCAGTACAGATAACTTAAGTGTAGCATTTGTGACTGCAAGCAAATCAATGACAATCATAAAATACCTGAATTTCTACACTATTTTTTTTAAAGTCCTCCTAAGGAAAGATGAAAAAAAATTGAATAATTAACAATTAATGAACATCAGGTCAATATTGCTATTGATAAAAGTAGATAAGAAAATAATTGGAAAATTTTTAAGGTTTTAAAATATGTCAGTCAGCAGGTCAGTAGGGTATGAAACCCATTATGTTAAGGGAGTTAGGTAATGACCTTGCTGAACCTTGCAATTATATATCAGGCTTTATGAACCTACGAGAAAGTATCAAAGGATTTTAATAAAAGAGCAATAGCAGTGAGCTCTTTAATTAGAATGTAGTTCACTATCCTAGAGGAAATAGATGTTTCTCTGCCTGTACAATTTAAATCTCAATTAAAGAGAAACTGAAATTTAGAGTAAAAAATAAAGTATACTGAAGTTAATGAGGTGGTGGGAAAATGTTTGTTCTGATTTCAGCAAGCTTGCTACCAAGCCCACCTCACAAAAATACTGTTATATTTTAGAAAAGATGGAAAGGGAGAGAGATTGCTGACACCAGAGTGGTTCTTATTCAGTTTTACTCTGACTCTCAAAACACAAAGGAAAACTCTGCAGAAACCCATCAACTCCCTAGTTATCGTCTGATAGAGAAAAAGTCCAGTCATATGTCCCTCTCCATGTCCGGGGTGGTATGTGGAATTAAATGATCTTGAAAGTCCCTTCCAAGCCAAACCATTCTATGATTCTGTGTATAATAAGCTGAATAGTCAGATTCTCAGTCAGTGGCAAGAACAGGATAAGCATTTTAAAGCTCATTAATAATAAAGATTAATACAGGAGCTGGAGTTACCAATTTATTCTATATTAAACTACTTTTAGAACTCTATTGATTGTCTTTCTGTTAAGACATTTAAATGAAATTACTTTGAAACTGTTGGATTTCTGCAGGCCTCAGGTGCGTTATGACTTCCCAGATTTATATTTACCATTCCAGAAAAGCAAATGTGGCAAAAGCTAGAAGAAATATGAATTAATGAGTTATGTTCTTATCAGCCATCCTAAGAGACACACCAAATTCCTCAAACTGATGCTGAGGTGTTTCTGAGTCTTGTACTTTGTCTCTGACAATAAAGACTCTTCTACCGAAGTTCATTTAAATCCTTTTTACAGAAAAAAGATCTTTTATTACCAAAAAGTACTTGAACAAAAATTTTGTTTGAATGTTTCTTATTTATATGGAGATATTAGGCTGGCAAGTGGGGAAGAAACTTTTAAGTTGGAATAGGCAAAAACTGCTAGGTAATAGCACTTAAAATAGTAGAAAAATAAGAAAAAAAATGAAGCAATGGTAGATAAAAACAATAGAAAAAAACCCTAGAACACAGCTATTTAAAGAAATCTTAGCATTACAAGTCATAGTTTATGAATTGTTGCATGAAACATGCCAGAATTTTTTTTCTTCTGTTTTTTTTACAGGGAAACAGGGTGAGAAATCCACTGCTGCATTTTTACAGGTGTTTGTGTGTGTATCCTCAGAGTATCATTTCCACTCCATAAGAGTACATAAAGAAATTTCTCTCAGTTTCTCAAATGTCAGTCTCATTTCACCTTCTAAACCTCTCAGTAGACAAACCAATTGAAAACCAGTTGAAATTCAGTTCTTCATCTGAAAAATGGGGCTAATGTTTTCCCACCCAAATTGCTTGGTTTGGGTTTTTTCTTGTTTTGTTTTTTTCCCGAATCTTCAACTTTGTAGGGAAAAGATTATGCCTTATCATTACAGAAATGCGAACTAAGGAGTTTTGGCTTTTCCAATAAGTGTCTACTGTAGAAAAAATATTTTACTTTGGATAGAAAAAAAGACTTTCACTCAAACATCTTTAATCTTCTAAAGTAATAAAAAATTTATAAATTGAATCAAAGTGAAAACTATCAAACCATTTTCTTGGGAATATGTAAGCAAGACAACAATTTTCCATGGCTGTTTTAAATGAAACAACTTTGTGAGGAAATCCATTCAGACTCTATAATACATAGTCTTTAATCATTAATGACTTCTGTTGTTCAAGTATCTTTGATGGAAGTTATCTAGAAACTGTAAATCCCTATAGCTATTACTTGAACATACATCAGAATACTCTTAAAGAACACAGAAGAACATTTAAAGTAACTACATTATTAGTGCCTAGTTTTAAAAACTTGTAAATATACGTACATCTTCATAGATCCATGAATATTCAGTCTTAACCCTCAATGAGGTTTCAAAATAGAGCTTAAAACCAGTGGAAAATACTGAAATTATAATCAGAGAGTATGAGAAAAGTTGGCTCTAGAAGGTGAAAGGGTCATTTTCCCACACTGAGAAAAATTTCAAAGGTAGGATTTTAATTACAATGTGCCCTCTGTGAGTGCTCAGGCTCACAATACAGAGGGTATCCACAGGGCAGAAAAGAAAGACCCCTAGAAATACTAGAAAAAAATTTCTTAGAAATGAATGACAATGCTTTTAAAATGCTTTAGGGGCTTTTGTTACACTTTTCTGGAAAAATAAGCTGGGACGAAACAGGAGAAGTTGAGTGTAGTGGTCTGCTTAGATGTTTCCTCATAGCAAAAGCAACAACACACAAATTAAGAGTAGCATCTAGACATAAGAAAAGAGGTGAGTTTTCAGGCAACAGGAGTAATAACAATGTTGAGAATTAAAAACTTCAGCTATGACAACAACTACCTCTGGTTTTAAATAAGTGCATGCAAGAGGTTGTTTTGTATCCTAATTTAAAGTTTGACCCAGAAGTCACAGTGTTCTACTTTCTTGCATGCTATAGAGAAATGAAAATATAGAGGCATATATTAAAGTACATATTTGTGTCAATAGATACTAAGAGAAAATCTGCATGTGGTGTTTGCATTGGTTCAGGTGGGCTTTTTTGTACAACAAACAGCAAAAGCAAGGTTTCTTTAAAAGAAGTAGACTAGGAGCAAAAGGTATTAGGGTATGATCAGAATCTCCCAGAATACTAGTTTTTAAATTATTTAACTTGAAAATAATAGAATTATTACTTATTAAATGCCAATTACCAATAGCCAATTACCTTGAAATTAATATATACATAGGCTATATACCTGTATCCACAAATACAACAACAACCAACCAAAAAAATAAAATAAAAAAACCCCAAATAAAAAAAACCAAACCAAGAACAACAAACAGATCCTTCATGTTTTAATAATTATATCATAATTAACGATTGATTGTTTGTTTGCCATTAATTTTTAACTGGGAGAGCTTGGGAGTTGAAACTATACCTAGCATAGCTTTGATTGACTATTCAGTGACTAATTACTAGTCAAAAAAAGATCCACCTGCAATAAAATAATCTGAATTAGTCTGTTGTTATAATGCTAGAAAATATTAAATATTACAGAAGTTTTATGTCTTGAGAGTTGCCAAGTAGCTGTAATTCCTACAGAAACTATTATGTGTGGAGTGTTTGGCTGATTTAAAGATTGAAGCTTGATAAAGCAAGAATGTGCCAAAAAATCAAAACATAAAATGCAGCTCTAGAAGAATCTATGAAATAAGACACTCTACAGTTTGACAGCATAATGCAAATGAGTGATAAAAGTTCATTTTAATATAAGCTATGAAAATAGAGGAAGAAAAAGGATAATCCATGTTATTTTCAGGCATGTTCTAAGAACTGAGTTCTAAGCTATTAAAAAACAGTGGTTCTCACAGAAACGTAAATTCAGCATGTTCAAAACAAAAACACATTTTCATGGAAAAAACTTTAATAAGAAAACCACTTTGTGAAATCTTAATTACAATACTAAAGTTATCTTTATTCTGATTATCCTCTTTGAGTAAAATAAAAAAAAGGTCGAGTAGGTAAAGACTGATTCTGAATTGTATAAAAACTGATTTTAAAGGAATGCTTCTTAGAACTCCATCGGATTACTAATGTCAGGCAATATTTTTTTCCTTGAAAAAGAATTACTTGCAGGCACCTCCTCTTAAAATTTTGTAAAAGTGACACACTACTATTTTCAGAATGACCATAATAACCAAAACCTTTTAAAATCTTGATTAATGAATGTAAATTAACTACTCTTTGCTAACTAATTATATAAAAATGTGTTTAAAAATATTAAACCAGCTGCTATTTTCATTTATTTTGTCTGGTAAAATCCAATGGTTTGTGCTCCCTCTACTGGCAGTGAAAAAGCAATTCTGCATAACAAGAACTGCCTGCTAAAAATAACTGAGCCTTACAAAATAATTAAACACAGAAGAATTTGCAATAGTTTGACTTTTGCATGGGTGTGCCAAAGTACACTCCCAACACAGAGTAATCTACTCTAGTTAGAGAAGAAAAATGTTAGCCTGGGGAGAAATATCTCTTTCCAAATATATTCTAAGCTGAGAATTAAATACATTTTCTTAAACCCAAGGAACTGTGAACTCCCAGGTCACTTTGTGACCTGAAAATCCCTTCTCCTGGTATTCACAAACCCTGTACTCATTTTAAACACAATCTTTGTGTTCCTACCTGTTAAAGGAACAAATACACATGAGGGACATTTAGATAATTTTTAACAAAGCATGATAAGTAAAAATATTTATTAAAGGTTAAAGAATAGCTCTGGCTACTCTAGTAGCTCTGCTACTGGCTCAAAACCTGATGATTTAAGACCTAAATATGATGAGAGCTAGTGATAACAGTGAACAAAAGTTCTCCAAGAAACTAAACCAAATTAACCAGCAGTTCCTATGCTGCTGAAACACAAAAAAACACCTATTGCAAACAATTTGAATGAGTGATATTAATTACAGCTGTAGATCAGTAGCTATTCTCATGTTATATCCAAGTAGAGCTGTCAAAAATAGGTTGTTTATAAACAAGTTACCTTACTATAAAATTATATTTGCAATTAGATTACAAATTCTCGAAGTTCTAGGCTTTTACTCTAAAAGATGAGACAGTAATAATGATCTCTCTAGATTTAAAAATAAATATGAACCTTTTCCTGACTGTTACATGAACGTACCATGGACAATTAACTCGTGGAGATTCATTCTGTCATAACTGTATCCGCAGGCCCAATCTTAATTTGTATCTTAGGTTCTGAATTCCAAAACTTCCAAGCAACAAAGCAGAGCTGTTTAAACAGTCCTTGTTCCAAGGCTCAGCCTTGCTTTTTCTTTAATACTATCGCTTCTTATTTTAATTCCATAACAATTTTAACATGTTACTGGAGCCTAAAAGGAGCTCACAGAACACCATGAAAGGAAACTGTACAGCCCTAAAATTTTATCTATGTATAGAGAAACTACCACTCTTACTTCCGTGTTACAGATGTCGCTGCATGCTATGACTGTAAATATTCCAAGTACATTCTAATTTGCTCCTGTTTCCTTCAGAGGCAAAAGTTTGGATCAACTGTGACTTCCACTAGGCAGAAATCTAGCTTGATAAATAGCTTGGGTTTTTTTGTGGGTTTTTTGGTTTGTTTTTTTTTTTTTTTGGTTTTTTTTGGGTTTTTTTGGCTCACATCTTATGATATCTTGAACAATATGGGTGACTTTCAGTGACCATGTTTGGAAAAAATCATAGAACCACTAAATCATAGAACATACGGAGTTGGAAGGAACACATCAGGATTATCAAGTCCACCTCATGGCGCTGTACAGGACATCCCAAGAATTACACCCTGTGACCGAAAGCATTGTCCAAACACTTCTTGAACTTAGGCTTGGTGCTGTGACCACTTCACTGGGGAGCCTGTTCCAGTGCTCAACCACTTCCTGGGTGAAAAACCTTTCCTCATATCCAACCTAAACCTCCCCTGATTCAGCTTCACACCATTTCCTTGAGTCCTATCACTGGTCACAAGGTTGAAGAGATTAGTACTTGCCTCTCCACCTTCCCTCCTTAAGACGTTTAAGACCACAGTGAGGTCTCCTCTCAGTCTCCTCCAGGCTGTGACCTAGAAAAGTTGCCTCAGATCCTCCTCTTAAGGAGGAGTGGCTATATATCACATTATAGCTGTATCCATGACTCATAGAGAAACATATATACTTTAGCACATATCTACAAACATATTACACTTCGTAGTCTATTTAGAGAGTTTTAAATATGACAGAACTCTAAATCAAAACAAACCAATCTCTACATCTAGGAAGCATCTCAATCCACAGTTAAAAAATTGTTTGGCAGTTGAAACTAAAGTAGACAACTGTTCTCTATTTCTGCAGTATTCTCCCCTAATAAGGAACTGATCTCTTCTTTACACACACAGTTAATGTTACATAAACATGCAAAAAACCCATCACCTCTGCCTCTCTGAAAGGCATGTTTCAGGGTAACAATTTACTATGAACTCTATATATGTGAGAAATGGCAATTGCCCTCTAACCACCTGTCTCTCTAGGTGAATAAACACTCCTCAATAACCTATACCTTGCAATAAAACATAGCTCTTAAGAGCTTTTCCTGGAACAGCACCATCAGCATCTAAAAACTGCAATAGATACTAATAACAGTAGCAAGCATGAACAGAGATCACTTTAGTTGCTGCACTTCCAAATTTTCCATACTCTTATTCTCTGTTTTCAGGATTAGTGAGAAAAGGGATAATGCTAATACAAAGCATGTGAGCTATGCACACAGTTTTTGATGGTGTTCCACAGGTGTTTAATGTTCTTGTTGGGAATGGGTGCAGGAAGCACAGCAATTTGAGGAAAGTTCTGTTTATAATTTAAAGCATGAAAGGCTCAAGGCAGGAATTAAACTGATTTTCACCTCAAGCAGATAAATTAGTCACCTGCTGGGCTAATTTTTTTGCTTATCATTAATTAACATTAGTCTGATGATTTATTTTACTGACATTTTACTAAACTCAACTGAGTAATAACGTATGATCTTAATATATACTATAGATGTCATATGATTTTATGCTTACACAGTTAAACTACTTCATTACTTATTTGCAAAGTTTTAGTGTTAAAAGAGAGCAGGGGATGTGGTTACCTTTAGGTTCATTAGTTCATCTCTGATATTAGTTTCCATATCGTAGGTATGAAAGTCCTTTCTCAGCTACCACAGGCATTTGTGACTCCCTTTAACGTCCATCACTATAATTTTTAATGTATTTCAATTGAATAGAATACCAGTTTAAAAATCAAAACAAATAAACCTCATGTTTGGAAGATTCTTAGAACAGCAAAATTATCATGACAAGTTCCTGAACGGACATACTTATGCTTGGTGAACTAATTATTACAGCTATACAGTGTTGCTACTGTTTGTGTTTCTGTTGTATAAAAAGCAGTAAGCACAATTAGTTTCTGTAAATCCAACAAAGACCATGAAATTATTAAGATCCTGAAACATCTCTCATGTGAAGAAAGTCTGAGAAAGCTGGGATTGTTCAGCCTAAAAAAGTCTTAGGCATAATCTTATATAATTATTTGAAGGGAAGGTGCAAAGTAACTGAGCCAGGCTCTTTTCAGTGATGCCCATTAACAGGGCAAAACAGAAACACAGGGTGTTCCATCTGTACATAAAGAAAAACTTTTACTGTGACAGTGACTCAGCACTGTTAAGGGTTGCCCCGGGAGGTTGTGGAGTCATAAGCCTTGGAGATTTACAAATTCGTCAGTACATGGTTCCAGGAAACCTAGTCTAGGAAAACCTATTGGGGATGTTGGACCTGTCCCTTCCAATCTCATCCCTTCTGTAATTCTTCAAACAAAGCATACTGTCTAGCCTCTGAGTTTAAAATTGCTAAGATATATGAACATTGTTTTTTCTGAAATTAAAATTTATTCAGAAATAATCTTTATATCCTTAGAACTATTTATTCTTACTATTTTGTACAAAAGCAAGTCTGTGGAAATTATTGTTTTATGCTGGTTTACCTTTTGCAGGGGTAGAAGCTGGGCACTAACTGGCTAATGAACAATTCTTTAGACCACAACTGAGATGACCTACTAGACAGCAATCTAGATTTGAGTTAGCAATGTACCTGGTGAGCAAAGAAGTATAAAAGATACTTACTTGTATCAGCAGGAACATACCCACTAGATTAAGAGAGAATTAATCTACTGATTGCTTCTTCCTTCTCACTTAACATTCATTTTTCAGCATCTGGAATACATCTAGCTTGGGGACCCCGATCAAAAGGAAGGTGTTGAAGCAAGTCACATGGCCGGGAGCATGGAGCATATCCCACGTGAAAAGAGGTTGAGGAAACTGCGCTTGCTCAGCATGGACAGTTTCTGGCACGTGGTAGAACTCACAGCAGTCTCCAATACATTAGAGGAACAGGAGAGGCTGTTAAGAAGGTTTGTGGAGAGGAGAAACAATGGTCTAAGGTGAAACAAGAGAGGATCTGACCTGATACTAGTGAAAATATATTCATGATTAAAACAGTTAAGCAATGGGACAGGTTACCTTGAGGGGTTATCATTCACTATCCTGGAAAGTTTTCAAGTCCCAAAAGCACGGAGCTTTGGGTAACATGGACTTAGTTAATAGTTGATGCTGCTTTGAGCAGAATGTTGTAGTAGGGACATCCTAAGTCCATTTCAAACTGAGGTACTCTATGCAATCAATGGTTTTTTTGAATAAAGACAACTTTGATTAGAATACAGAAGATATGATGAATGACAGGAGATAATGTACTTAAAGAAGAAATCAAGTTATTTTCAATTTACCACACGGTGATAATTTAAAATCCAAAGGTGGATGAGTGGTGTAACATGTTCTTCAATCAGAATGTTGTTAATAAATCCTTTATTGTTCAAGTCATTAATTAAGATTTAATATCTGCTCTTAAAATATAATGTTTCAACCACTTTCAACTTTGTGTTAGAATAACTTCAGCGACATTATTGCCCCCTCAAAATCTGCAGATTGTTGTGGGTTTTTTTCCTTTTTCTTTATTTTTTTTTTCCTTAAACGTATCCAACCATAGCTGGCCAACTTTTAAGATCTTTCAAATATAACTTTTTGGCTGTCCCTTCATAATATGTAGTTTTAGTTTGTTGCAACAGCAGTTTTCAGCTTTGGGAAGATACAATTGTAAAGGTATGAATTTTCAAAATGCATATTACAGTAATATAAAGTCACCAAGAGTTTGTTTCAGTTCTGAGGACAAAATCGGTCTCCTGGTTATTTATCAAAGCAAAGATTTTTCAAATTGATATTACTATGTCTTTCTCTCTACTACTATTCCATATACAAGTAACAGGACTTGGGCTAGCTACAGTTGTCCACTGTAGCACTTCAGCACTTCAACTTGTTGAATACCGTAAAACTGATTCTTGTCCAGATCCTTCTGGACAGAGCCTTTCTACCCTTGAGCAGATCAGTCCTCCCATCCACCTTGGTGTCATCTGCAAATTGACCAAATATGCGCTCAATCCCTTTGTCCAAATCACTGATAAAGATATTAAACAGGATTAGTCCCAATACTGAGCCGTGGAGAACACCTGTGACTGGTCACCAGCTGGATGTAACTCCATGCACCATCACTATTTCAGCTTGGCCATCCAGACAGTTTTTCACCCATTGAAGAGTACAACCATCCAAACAACGATCATCCAATTTCTTCAGGAGAATGCTGTAGGAAATGGTGTCAAAACCTTCACTAAAGTCCACGTAGACCACATCCACAGCTTTTTCCTCATTCAAAACCAGGTAACCTTGTCATTGAAGGAGATCAGGTTTGATGCCGAATTTGCCCCAAAAGGCGTAAAAGAAAACTACTTAGAGACAGAATTTCATGCCCTAAGCAGGAGGTATTTTATTGGCAAAGCGTTGGGAAGCCCCCAGGTCATCCTGGAAAAAGAGCTTCCTCTTGGACAATTAGTTTTGCCCTTTTATTCAATTTTCAGGTGTAGATTACATCATTATACATGCATATTCATTAGATTACAACATCTACTTTTAATATTCATATATAGGCGGAGTCTGGGCGGAGTCTTCATTTTGGGGAGGTTTGGAGAGGGGAGTTCCGGCAAGCCTTCATCTGGGCAGGGGTCTCCCTGTAGTCTTCCTCGGGTTAAACTCTTGAACTCGTCTTGAATCTTTCCTAATTTGGGTAGCTTCCTAGTGGTGCTGGCAGGGTCTTGGTGACCCACAGCTGCTGATGCTACCATATCTTTGTTTTGCATTATTTTATGGTTTCAGTGTCCTTCCCTGTCAACGTGTTTTGGTTTCTCCAAACAATTTATTACCTCCGTATTTTCCTGATGCTAAGCTTTCCTATAGTGCTTCGCATTTTTGTGTTTTAACCCCTTTTCTCTCTAAGACTGCTTCTTTTCAGGTTGATCAAGCAGAACCTGCCTTTCATAAACTCATTCTGGCTGGGTTCAATCCCCAATTTGTACTGCAAGTGCTGCATGATGGCACTCAAGATAATAGGCTTCGTGACCTTCTTAGCACCAAGGTCAGGCTGACAGGTCTGTAGTTCTCCAGATCCTTCTTATGTCCCTTCTTGTTGATGGGCATCACATTTTCCAACTTCTAGTCAACTGGACCTCCCCATTTAGCCATGACTGCTAGTAAATTATTGAAGTCATTCACTTAGGAAGTGTGGACTGGCTGAGTGTACAGTAATTATGAACTGGATGAATGGCAGATCCCAGAGGTTCATGATCAATGTCACAGGGTCTACTGGAGGCCTGTCCCTAGAGGGATCCCACAGGATCCCGCTATTTTTTACCTTACTCATCAATAACTTGGATGAAGGGGTAGATGTCTCCACAGTTAAGTTTGCTGATGACGCAAAGCTGGAAGGAATGGCCAATACCCCAGAGTGCTGTGCAGCCCTTCAGAAGGACCTCAACAGGTTGGAGAGGTGAGCAGAAAAGAACAACCTGAAGTTCAACAAAGACAAGTGCAGGGTCCCACACCTGGGGAAGAATAATTCCATCCACCAGTACAGGTTGGGCGCTGACCCGCTGGAAAGCAGCTCTGGGGAGAAGGACCAGAACATCCTGGTGGACAACACGCTGTCCATGAGCCAGAGGTGTGCCCCTGTGGCCAAGAAAACCAATGGCATCCTTTTGTATACTGGGAAAAGCACTGCCAGAAAGTTTTGGGAAGTGATCCTGCTCCTCTACTCAGTCCAAGTAAGGGCACATCTGGAATACTGTGTCCAATTCTGAGCTCTTCAGTAGAGAAGAGATGTGGAAGTCCTGGAGCAGGTCCAACAGAGGGCAACAAATGTGATTAAGGGACAGGAACATCTCTCTTATGAGAAAAAGCTGAGGGAGCTGAGCTGGGCTTGTTCAACCTTGAGAAGAGATGACAGAGGGGATGGCATCTACATCTGTAATTATCTGAAGAGAAGGATATCAAGAGGATGGAGGCTCTTCCTAGTGGTGTCAAGCATTAGGGCAAGAAGCAATGGGCAGAAAATGATGCACAGGAAGTTCCACCTGAACATGAGGAAGAATTTCTTTACTATGCGAGTGACTGTGCAGTGGAACAGGTTACCCAGAGAGGTACTAGAGCTACTCAAGAACTGTCTGGACACAGTCCTGTGCCACGAGCTCTAGGATGACCCTGCTTGAGCAGGGAGATTGGACCAGATGACCCACTGTACTCTCTTCCAGCCTAAACCATTCTGTGATTCTGTGAAATTGGCTCAATGAGCACTTCTACCAACTCACTCAGCACTCTTGGGTGGATTCCATCCAGCCCGTTAGACTCATATGTGTCTAAGTGGTGTGGCAAGTCACTGACCATTTCCCCTTGAATTATAGGGCCTTCATTCTGCACCCTGTCTCTGTCTTCCAGATCGGGGGCTGGTAACTCATAGAATAACTGATATTATCATTAAAGACAGAGGTAAAGAAGGTATTTAGTACCTTTTCCTCATCCTTTGTCAGTATTTTCTCCCCCATAATGGATGGAGATTCTTCTTTGCCCTTCTTTTTTGATTATGTATTTATAAAACATTTTTAATTCTCCTTTACAGAATTAGCAAGATAATTGTAATTTATGATCATTATAGAATAGTGATAACTAAAAACAATTCAATAAATTTAATATTCATTGCTTTTAAGATAGGTAAGTTAATTTACACCATCATTCTGCAGTCAATAATGCAACCCAGATCTGTTAGCTGACTAAGAACAAATAAGATAGGTAAGCAGATTTGAAATACTGAAATACTGAGTTGCAAGAAAGCAAATTGGAAAATCTATCCAAAATTAAGGAAAGAACAGGGATGGGAACACATGAAAAAAACCCAAACAACCAACAAACCAAAAAAAAACAAATAAAAACCCTTCCCCCCAAATCAACCAACTTACACCAAGAAAAACCCAGACCTGAGGAGGTATTTTATGAAGTGGAAAGTTTTCTCTTCCTCCTCAGACACCTTACCAAATCAAACATAACACAGCAAAATTGTGATAGGCTTTTGTTATTGGTACGGTAATTAATTCCTTTGCATCTTTCAGTTCAGAAACGGCTTCAGATTCTAAAGAACTGGAATGCAAGGAATATGGGAAGTCTAAGATACATCAAGAGGAATGTACCTGCCTGACAGGCTGCCAGGTCAATTTGAGGGGGGAGCAGGGGAAATAAGTGAGAAAATAAGATAAAAAATACAAGTGTTGCAGATTTGCTTTTATTTATTAAAACTCAGACTAATTTCTCTAGTTCATGAGAACTTTATCTAGATGTAATGTTATGGTATAGAGATACAGCCCACTTACATTTCAGCCATTAACAGTGCTCTTAAAAAATATGACTTCCCATTGCTCAGACCACTTGTGTGTGACAAGGTTATTCTGTTAAATGAAAAACAGCACAGGAGCTGTTTTATGGGATAAGAAATTACTAATTGACAGTCTCAACATCTTATCTAGGTTAGTAAAGGAGGACTGAAGAATCCTCTCTTAGACAGCATATCTTTTGCTAGTTTTCAAATTTTTGCACCTGCAACTACTCACCTTATTCTACGAACATCTTTTCAGCAAATCACACACACACCCAAAATAAAAAGACCACAACCAAAACCAAACTGCAAACAAAAAAACCCCAAGTTTCTCCCAAGGAACATTAGGAAGAAACAGAAAAAAATAATATTTTTTTAATCTCATAATGGGATAAGTATAGTTTAATTTTATTTCTTGAAGAGTTGTTAACATGGTTAACCCAAGGGAGTGCAATCCTAGCCAAGACAGACTTTTATGACTGTTTACAAATATCAGTCTGCTCTTTAGCTGCTTTTTGTTGTTGTTGTTGTTTTTTGTTTTCTTTATACAAACAAAAGCTGCAGAAGTACTCTCAGTACTGAATCAATTAAAGGGCTGCAGCTCTTATCTGTGAAGAGTGACTGAGGAACCAGGGTGTGTTTGTTCTGGAAAGAGAATTTGATTTTACAGAAAGAATCGCATGCTGTGCCTGTGTTAGTAAATAAAACTTCATGAAGATGCAAGCTTGAGCACTGGCTCACAACTGTCCCTACTTTTCACTTATTGGCATGAACCTTATGGTTTTAGCCTGTATCAGGTAGTTTCTCCTAAACAAACCTCAAAACCTGTTCAGGAACTAGCAGAGGACAGATCCTGGTACAGAACGTGTATTTGCCCACTCCAGTTAAAGGGAGAAAGGAGAGTTTTGCTGTAAAAACATGAGCCATCCAATGTTAGCAGTCTTTGGACAAAGAAGTCCTGTTTGTGGTTAAAGTTTATCCATATGGATGTACCCATAAAATTATTTTCCTCCTCATGAGCTTTTTCTTCTAATGTTTGACATCTTACTTTATTAATGAGTCTAAATAAATTTGTTTTATAACAGCAATGTCTTTAATATATTTTTTCCATATGTTTATGAGTATTTTATTTCTCATCATAACCACGTAACAACAACTTAAGATGTTCAGGGACTCATGTACTAGAAATATACGGAATAGCCCGTCAAAACAGAGAAGTTTCCCTCTGCAGACGGCTTTTGTTCTATCCATCAGTCAGTTTTTGTTCCAGTTAATTTAACTGTAGAAGACTTAATTATTTTTATAAAGTTCTTAAATATTTTGAATATTGTTTGTCTCTTCGCTTGTCAGGTGGACTCCGTGTGCTTACTGTGCTTTGTGTATCTCTGTGTGGCCTCACTGCCGTATCTGTTAAATGGCTCTGTGGTCTGCTTTTATCCATTGAAAGAGTTACAATCTCTTTCAAAACCTAGTTTATATTGCAAGAACTCTAGCTTTACGTGGACAACTTCTTTAACTGAAGTATCAAAATATAGAGAAAGCTCAGGAAAATAACACGGAATCAGAATATGTGAGAGTCATGTTAGGAAATTAACCATTTCTAAAATAAAAGATGTAGAGTTAGTAATTAGTTAAGAGTTCTGTTGTTATGACTTCTACTGGCACAAACTTTGATACACTGGAGTGGTGGGTTGGCCAGCTGCCAGACCTTCACTTACCTGCTCTCTCACTCCCCCTCCCTGACAGGAAACAGGGGATAAAATAAGAAGTAAAAGCTCATGGGTTAAAAGATAAACACCAAGAGATAAAGGAGATAACTAACGAATTACTGTCACAGTCAAAACAGACTAGAATTGGAGAAAATGAATTTTTTTTTATTGCCAATCAAAAAAGATTAGGGTGGTGAGAAACAAAGACATAAACTGAAATACTCCCTCTCCATCCTTTCTTTTTCTCAGGCTCAACTTTACTCCTTTATTCCTAAGTCCTCTACCTTCCCCCCATCCCAAGCAGCAGAAAAAAATGGGAGGTGGGCTGGGGGTGTGTGGTCAAGCCATAACCATCCCTCCTTGCAGCTCGTTCCTCCACATGTGCTGCAGTGCTTGTCAGGAAAATCTGCTCCAGCATGGACTCTCTGCAGCAAAGACTCTCTTAAGGAAATATCTACCTACTTCATCATGGGAAAGTATGCAGGCTGCAATGTGGTTATTTGCTCTGGTGTAGTCTTCTTCACAGGCTGCAGGGAAATCACATATAGGTAAGTGGTGGTAGAGGTATGTACCAGGACCAGAGGCATTTAGTATCTGTGCCAGACATAATACGCTTTATTTGTATTGCCTTGTGTTATCTTCTTAAGAACTTACCTGTGTCCATCCAACCAATTCCTTATCCACTGAAAAGTCCACCCTTCAAATCCATGTCTCTCTGATTTAGGGATAAGGTTGTCATGAGGGACCGTGTCAAAGGCCTTACAGAAGTCTAGGTGGATGACGTCATTTGGACTTCCCTTGCCAACAATTTCAGTCAGTCCACCACAGAAGGCCACCAGACTGGTCAGGCAGGATTTGCCCTTGGTGGAGTCATGCTGGCTGTCTCAGATCACTTTTTCTTGAATGTGCCTTAACATTGCTTCCATGAGGATGTGCTCCATGATTTCCCCAAGCACAGGGGTGAGGCTCACCTGGTTTGTAATTCCCCAGATCTTCCTTTCTCACCTTTTTAAAAATGGGAGTGATGTTTCTCTTTTTCCATTCACCATAAACTTCTCATCCCCATGACTTTTCAGATAGAATGGAGTGTGGCTTCTCAACATCAGCGAGTTCCCGCAGGACCCTGGGATGCATGTAATCAGACCCCATAGACATGTGGATATTCAATTTCATCAAGTGGTCTCAAGCTTACAGGGGGAGGGACTCTGTTCCCCCAACCTCCACCTGGAGGTGCAGAGACTTGACAGACTTGGTAAGTCTGATTGCCAGTGAAGACTGAGGTGAAGAACTCATTGAGCACCTCAGCTTTCTCCATATCTGTCGTCATCAGTTATCCCTTCTTATTTATTAAAGGGTGTACACTCTCCTTGGCCTTTCTTTTTTGACCTATATACTCAAAGAATCCTGTCTTGCTGTTTTTCACATCCCTTGCCAAGGGATGTGCCTTAGTTTTCATGACTGCATCCCTACATCCTAACAGTATCCTTGTACCCATTCTAGGTCTCCTGTCCCTGATTCCACTGGCTGTGCATTTCCTTCTCTGCAGGTTTTGGCTGGGGTAGAGTTAATTTTATTCACAATCTCCAGTATGGGGCTAGGTTTTACCTTCGTGTTGATCATGGTGTTGACACTAGAGTTGTTTTTTTTTTTTTAATTGCTGAGCAGAGCTTATACAGAGCCAAAGCCTTTTCTGCTCCTCCTACTGCCATACTGGCTGGTCTCAAACCAGAGTTCTCTGTGTCTTCAGGCCAAACTTTATTCAACCTTTCTTACTGACCACTCCCTTCCACCTCTCTCCCTGCTCCAGCAGGTGGTGGGAGTTGGATGAAGAAGAGATTCTGTCAGCAAGTCTTTTCTGCAGTTAAGGTCAAGTCTTTCAATATTTATGAAATATTTTCCTAATAATTATAGATTCTTGCCGTTGATTTAACGATTGTAAAATAAAGCCTGGAGTCTGAAACTGAACTGAGCTTCAGAACTGGGGCATCAAGAAAGTGAAAATCATATTGTAAATGAGCAACTATCTGAAGTGAAGAAAGTAGAAGAAAATATAATGTTCTTGGTGCAGTCTTTGTTTTATGGAGCTAAGGAAACAATTGAATCTGTGGCCTGGTCACAGAAGAGTACATCTGCAAGGGTAAATTATAAATTCTAAAAACCTTTGTTAATGAGGAAAACTACAGCATGTACATATTAATGTGATGTATACGTGCACATTGTCATAAACCTTATGAAACCATAGGTCTTTTCAAGATGCTATTAGTATAATTTAGGAGAATCAACACAATTATTTTGGATTAGATAATGGAAATTGGCATGATAAAAAAGCTCTTGGGAATATGAAACTGTATTATTAAATTAAAACTTCAGCTAAAATGATAAGGTCTGATGATTATATTTTCATTAGTTGTACATTCTGCAGTGTCACATAATAGCTTTGTTGATTGTGCATAATTTACAAGGCTTTCAAAATGCAACACAATAATACTGTCACGCTGGAAAAAAAATAGATGGAGCTAAACATAAGTTAAAAGATACCAGCAACCATGAGCATGAGTCTCTTATTTTTTTTAATCTGGAGCATTTATGGGAATACAGTTCTACTTTTTTTATAAGACATCTAGTTTTGCAATGAAATAGTATTTTACTTGATCACAAACTAGAAAAAAAAAAAGAAAGATCTCAGGTGAACTAAACCAGAGAGATGTTACAGAAAGTTGGTTGTTTTTTTGTTTGGAGTTTTTTGGTTTTTGTTTTGTTTTGTTTTGTTTTGTTTTAATTAAAGTGTTGTCAGTTTCATTTTGGGTTTTTTTTTTAGTTTTTTTCTGGTTTTTTTTAAGATGAATGATAAAAGAAATGTGGAATAACCAGCAAAGATTTGTGTCACAAATGAAACACTTCCATTAGTTTTGTTCTTTTAAAATTATTACTTCATGGGCTTTATTGTTAAATATTGATTTATTATTACTTGTATATTGTAAACTATACTATATGACTGGTGAATTACTATGATTAATGTGCTGTCTTTGTTGAATATTTTTACTATTTATTGAATTTTATTTATAAATTCCCATTTAAATATTAATTTCAACTTAAATATTGATAAATAATTTTTCTTTCTAAGGACCTGATTCATCCTAGAGTACATTTCTGTCACTATAGTCAACCTCAAGCCATATGCCTGCTTTAATTTTTATTTTTCTTTGAGTCTTTTGCTTTACCTACTTCTGGTTTTGTGATCACCTATACTTGCTAAAGAAAATGGGAAAAAATTACATCAGGCATAGCAGCTGTGGTTTAGACACTGTTATTATGTCTTTATTTGTTATTTGGTCCGGCTCAGTAACAGGCTGTGACTGTGTCCTCCAGAGTTAGTGGTTGTTTTCAAACCATAAAAAAACTTGACCAGAATACAAAGGAAGACAATGCCTCGGCATAATGTGGATTTGTGGCTCCATGTGACCATGCTTCTGGAATAGGATCTTGCATTGGGTCCATCAGGACAGAAGGGGCAGTCAGGGCCCATCCCACTGCCTCAGCCAGAAGCAGGGTCACCAGGGGCACCAGGACACCCAACCCAGGCACTGGGCATCTCCCTGAGGATGGGCACATGCTGAGGTCAGGAACAGGCCCAGTGAGGGGAAGCAGGGTCAAACACAGCCCCAGGATTTCTGGCCTGGGCCAAGGGGACAGTACCCAGTGAGCCCAGACACATGTATCAGATGGGAGCTGCAGCATGCTATGACCAGGACATGACTAAGCAAGCAGGGAAAGAGCCTGGACCCATGGGAATGGCATAGCTAAAGGCCTATTGATATATCCAAAGTGCAGTCAAGCCTTAAGGGCAGCCCATCAGACTAAACACAACAAGTAAAACATTTCATTTTTCTTTAGTGATAATGAAGTAAATATTAAGCTTTTTATCAATACCAAAAACCGGAGTAGTTGATTTTACATACCAGATTCTGAAGAAAAGTGCTTGAGCAGCTCAGTTGTGAGAGTTAGTTTTCTACACATAATTTACAGGAACTCACTAGATGTATTCTCCCCACGGTTAAATTTTGTGATCCTTTGTGATCCTATATAGTGGTTAATTGATTTTCCCATTGAAGTTTGGGATTTTGTGGGTTTTTTGTTCAGCTTGTTAATACATCCCTTCTGTGGATCATCCATCAAAGTACATTCTCTCAGTTAGCCTGAACCCCTATGGTTTAAAATAGCATTAGGATGTATTGTCTTAAAATTGGAGGATGCTTTTCTGCTTATGGTTTACAGACTCTTAACACATTCTTTGTCATGCAGATTGTTACCTCTCAGAGCTCACAGAAATCTGAGTCATAGTAATAGATCCATGAGTGAGTGTGTGTACGTATACTCAATGATTATATAGGTCTTTTCCAATCTAAATGATTCCATCATTTTTTATGTATGTATGCACATAAAATTCTGTTTTGCCCAGGTTAATCTTGCTTCAGTGTTATGTTATTCTCTGTTTTTAAAGAAAAACTTGCTTTTTTATGTTTTTAATATATTATAAAACTTCCTGTGACAAATATGCATGGTACAGTTTTAAAATATACAATTTAATGTCACTCATTAATTAACTAGGACTTTATGTAAATTTGATGAAGAACTAGCATTTTTTAAAAAAAAATATATATAAAAAAATCTTGATGCCGTTGCCAAGCATGAAAAACACCTAGATTCCTTAAAATGGGTATACCAAATGCTTCCTCTGAGCAGGTCTATCAAGAACCCATCAACAGCAAGCCCAGTCCAGTTACACTTGTTTTATTATCATTAAATAGCATATTATCATAGTGCAAGGAACTCAGCTCTGTCCTGATGATAATGGTGATATGTGCTAGCCTCCACATCAGGTTTGCTGTCTTTCCTGAGGTTGCCAGTAGTTTCACTTCAAACCAGAATTATTAAACGAACTTGAAAAAGTCCTGGGATCTAACCTTGATTCACCCATGGCAACAGGTGCTAATGGCGTTTGGACTGGAGTCAATGTTTGGTTTACAGAAAGGCTATACCAGAACCCAAAAGGCCATTCTCATTCATCTTCTAAGTTTTGGTTTGTTTGTTTGTTTGTTTGTTTTTCCTGTGGAAATATACATATGTAAGAAGAAAAGTATACAACACTTCATTAGGCCTTGCTAAATAAGTTGAGGAGTTTTCTCATAACTTTCAATTTCTTTTCTTTTTCCCTTCTGTGTTAATTTGAAATACTTAGAATGGTTTGTGTGAATATTCAACATTCTGGATATACAGATTTAAAAGAGTTTTGATACAATCTAAAGAGATAGTGAAATATGTACCTCTATACCTGCATTTCAGATTTTCTTCAGTAAACACTTATTCACAGGAGCTTAATACGGGAATATTGAAACAGTGATTTTCCTCAACACCTACATACCTCCATGTTAATTCAATATTTGCAGCTGGTGCTCATAATAGAAAAATTCTACCAGATAACTGCATTTACATAAGCAAAAAAAATTACAGTAACGAAGTAACTCATCATGAAGGCTCAACCTTTTTTTACGTCTACAGCACCCTATGGATTTTGAATAATCTTCCAGTAATTTGCATTTTAAAACAATGTTTCTCAGTTTTAAAGAGAAGAGAGTTAAAAGCATGTTATCATACTCCACAATAAAGGCAAAAATGTTCTCCCATGATGTGGTGATTCTCTCTGACTTCTGGGAATAAAATCAGAAGCTGAGGGCAGCTTCACAATCAGGTCTCATAAGAATAGAGGAAATGTATATTAACCTTTCAGTTTAGCTGTTGAAGGAATAAACTAAAATCACTTAACAGAACTACCCCCTTCCTTCATACCTATAAATTCAGGGTTTGTGACCTACATCTATAGGAAAGGAGTTAACAACTTCCTCTGCTCCTTCTGCATCCAGTTTTTGTCATTTGGGGAGGAACACGGTGCATACTGGTGTTAGAAATTGTTCATAGAGGGCATATTATATTGTTGGTTTGGCTCCAATTCTCCAGTTTTTCCATTGTCTTATCTAAAAGTAAAGTTAGGTAAACAGAACTATTTTCATGTTCAGTTTATCTTGCTGCTGAATTTTGGGGCTTTGTTAAGCGTACTGAATTTCTCATTAACAGATGGGAATGGATTTATTTTGTTGCCCACAGCTCACAATAAGCCAAGGAAGACAGAGCCAGTTCTGTTAATCATATGACTGTTTCTTCATTAATGTTCTTTTTATTTATATTAAATGTTGAGTGTTTTTACAATATGGTTTTCAAAAAGGAATCATCATAAAATAAGAACAAGTAAAGTTTACTATATCTAATTTGCTATTCTTGTACTCTGAAGGACTGAGATTTTAAAAAAAATACTGTGCAAAGAAAAAGAAGTATGTACATTCTCATTTCCCCTTCTGCAAAACATTAAAGGACATTTGTTACCCATTTGTTTTAACAGGTTTAAAACACACTTATGACCTAAAGGTTTAAACAAATCAGTAGATTGAAAGCAATTTTATCTGCTGCATCTATTCTTGCCAGACAGACTCCTGAGCCATTCCCATAACAACAGCAAGTGCCAAAAGCACTTAAAGGAAGACATCAGCTTTGTGAGCTCCTATTAGATTTTCTAAATTTAAGGTAGTAGGTACCCCTTTTGTTCTAGCTTCTTGCAATAAAATGAAGCTTTTTAGAGTGACCCAAATGAATGTATTTAGAAGCAATGAACGTATATTGTATTAGCCTGAATTAAACTTATGGTATGGTTGTGCTATGTGCATTTTCCCATGATGCACATAACACTAAAGTATAAAAAATAGTCTCTTTTGCCATAAAAGTCTGAAACTGTTGGGGTTTCAAGCTGAAATTTGATATAAAATCTCAATCTTTAATTTTTTTTTGCTTTGATATAAATAGGAATTGAAATATTGACATGCAAAAAAGTCTGCCCTCCAGCTTAACTGTGGTTACAAAAATATTTTTCAAGTTTTACAGTTGTTTTGTTTTGTTTCCAAACATGTTGTAAGGGAGAGAGGATACCAAAATTTACTTTTGATCAAATATAATTTGCTGAAATAGAAAGCTCTGATGCTACCCTTTACCAGACCCATCCTGAAAATCCCATCTCTTTGCAGCACAGTATAATGTTACATACTGAGGAGAACTCAATAATAATTATGCAAAAAATAGACAATGTGACAATCAGGACTGAAAATATGTTGGTTTAACACAGAGTGGATGGAAGTGTGAGCAGAGACTCAAGGAGGAAGATTCCAGATCATTACTTACTGGTGTAAAATCCCAGTAATAGAAGCAAGTATTTTTTTTTTTTTAATCACATAATTATACTAGGAAAAGAGGCAATTTCCAGATTTTCATGCAATCTGGAAACAGTACTGTTGAAACAAGTTTTGTAATATGTTTTCTGTCTCCTTGCAATGTTCATATAGTATAAAGCTCCAGTTCCAGCTAGCATGTTTGCCCATAGCCATTCATTAATCTTTTTGTGTTGAAACTTTGTCCTCTACTGTCCTGATTTGTTGATGATGTTGCCCTAAAGGGAAAGTGAAGACAGTGTTTTGACAGAAAAGAAAAATCCTTAAAAGACACTTTCTAAAAGTATGCTTAAATTTCCAAATTTCAGAAAAATCTTGGAGTTTTCGAAGTCTGTGCAATTTATAATTTCTCTGAATTTATTCTTACATTCCTAAGTTTTTCTGCCAACTAAATTTGACATGATTGTTTTCTGACTTCTTACTCATTAAACCTCTCTCTAGAATTTTATTTTTTTATTTAGAAAAAGATAAGACATATTAATCACAATGAAGGCATTTTAATTGAATATTTAAGAAGAAACCCATAATTTTTAATAATTGAAACCCCTCTAATTGAAGATCTACTGTGCTAATTATACAACATATTATCTTTAAAGATAAGTAAATGAACTGTTTATGAACTGCTTGTAAAATATTTGCTGTACAAGAAAGGGGAAAAGTGAATACTGCTCACTTGATTTGTTAAAAGTGCCCTATTACAAATACAAATAAATGCAAAATATATAAAAACAAAATAGTAAGTGAATTTCACTACATATAATTTAAACTAAAGCATGATGGTATTACAGATATTTATTCACAAAGTCTTTCAAACAATAAATGCAATGCAACTGAATAAAAGAAAAGTAAAAACTAGTACAGGGAGTTTGACATGCAGTAGAATCTTTAAACAGTCTGATCTCCATAAATGGTGAATAAAATGAAACCAAATGCTGAATAAATTGCATTACAGTACTCTGTAGTACTGCAAATTGCTACTACGGCATGAAGCAGGAAATATTAAATGTATTGGGGTTTCTTTGGTTTTTTTTTAAGTCAAAGTATTGCACAGTAATCTGTTTTGATTTGTTTGTTTTCATGATTAGCTGGAAGACAAAAACAATGACTTAAAAGATATCTTAGCTACAAGTTAGTAGTTAGTTGTAGTTTTGTTTTATGTGGTTTTTATAGTAAGGTATGGGTAAAGGTGTCTCTTACCAAAAGTTAACATTTATATAAATTATATTTGTACAGAACTGATTTTTTTAACTCTCGTTAATTTTGAAGTTTACTGGATGACTGCTGTTAGACCTTTAGTCAAGATAATGATCTTTCAGTTGTTATCTAAAATCTGGACATCTTACAGAATTTTATTTTTTTTAACAAAAAAATGTAAAGTTTTCTGTGTTTGTAAGTTTATTTCTACATTGGTTACTTATTTTTTACTTACAGAGTTTCATTTGAGTTTGCAAGAGTTCGACTCAGAACATTAAAGGGGAATTACAGCCTTTCTCTCAGGCTTGTTCTCTTCTCATGATAGAACTCATAAAGTTATATTTCAAAAAGGAAAAGAAAAAACCAAAACAAAAGAAAGAACCTGCAAACTCTCAACAGGAGAGATCAGGCCTCATTCCATGATAAGACATATCAGTGTTTCACTGATTTCTGTAGGTCTAAGATAGGCACCTACCCCATCCACCCTGAAAGTCAGGTATTTCAACACAGAACAACAACATATTTATAACTTAGGCCTTACAGGTGTCATGGCTAATTGGAAAACAGAAATAGCAGTAGCAAACTTACTTTCAATATTGTATGAAGAGCAAGTAGAATGTATATTTTCAGTTAATATTGACAAATTTCATAAGATCATAGGGATCTTATGAAAGAAGTAAATAACAACTTGTATGTTTTGTTCATAGCTGTGTGTTGAAGACATAAAAAGCAGCTCTACCTCTATGAAGCTTAGATCCACAGATTTTACAGAACAAGTTTAAGCTCATGAATAAGTTTAAAGTGATTAATTCACGTGTTCTGATGATTTGAAGTGTTAAAAATATTTTAATTGAAATTATTTTTTCTCAAGAAATACACTCTTACTGTTTACTTTTTAAAAAAAACCTTAGGTTTTTCAATGTTAATGTTTGAAAGTACACTACTTAAAAGAATCATGCATTTGGCTCCTATACAAGAATTGATGTTATCACAGATTCCTGTTTGCTAGTACCAGCAATGTTCTCAGTAATTTCATTGGCTGTTGGTTCATGAAGTAAAAGACAACTAGTCTTCCACATACAGTGCAGCTGGTGGAGAGTCACCCTACCTCATGCTTTTGTAGTTCAGGTTTTGGTATACTCCACTCTTTTTAAAGATACACCAGGGAACAATTTTGGTTTTTTAATACCAGCACATCTTTGCAAGAGTAGATAAATACCAGATGCTATTATATTGCTGACATCACTTTTTTTCTAATATTGCTTCCCATCTTCATTTCCTTCAGTAATTTTACTAAGCAATTTTTTAAAATGCACTCCAAGCAAACAAGTTATGTTTAGCTTGCTAAAAGAAGAATGAAAATAAAATTAACATACTCCTGCTACCTTGAAAAAGTATGGTTTTATTATTATTTTTTGCAAAGGGAGGAAATGAAAGAAGGAAAGAAATAATTTCTTGGCACAATTTATCAAATTTATCTGTATTTTTAAGTAGTTCTTTGGCCTATAAATCTGTGCTTATAAGAAATACTCAGGAAGGACCTCCTGAAGGATACTAGATCCTGTAAATTCTGAGGAAGCTGCTAAATTCTGAGAAAATGCATAGACAAAAAAAAAATCTAATGAAGGTAGGATTGTTGAAGTAAAAATTCAAGGTTTAAAGGAAAAAGAAGTCTGAAGTGGGAATGCATAGAATTCTAGTGGAGGAGGGAATTATTGCAGAGCAGCAGCATCAGAGATTATCTCCATTTCAACATTTCAAGAAGCCACTGTATTTCTACTACCTGAGCAATGACCGACAAGCTGGTGAAGATCCATTGGGTGAATTATTGGGAATGGGGAATATACTAATGCTTAGTATAGTAGGTCGTTATTCTCAGTCATCCCTGTGTGTCTCAGCCCATAAGAAATTTCTTTGTACTTTGAAGCTGTGTTTATCCTGCCTGCAGAACGCCTTTGTGAATGGTAGAAGTTGCCCAAACACACACAGAAGGAGGGTTATACTGGGAAAAGTGGAGAAGGCTGATGTAGTATCAAGAAAGAAATAGGGAAAGAGGTTTCTGGATAGATGCTTGCTGAGTTTGTTGCCTATGGTGAGAAGAGTGAGGTGGAAGCACTGATTTTTGTATTACCTCTATGTTCCCAGCAGGACTCTGTATTTAAATACACTGAAACTCCACTTTCAGCAGTGGCAATCAGAAAAAGCTGTATGACTAAATCCCTGGAAAAAGGGGTGGCAGTAAGTGTTTTATTGGACTCAATAAGCTCATTTCATACAAAACTACATATTTTGTCTATAGTTAGTGATATCTACACATAGAGACCATTTATAGTATCTTAGGGTAAGTGTGGGCAGGATCACAATCCTAGCAACAAATAACCAAATGTTGTGAAAATAGTTGGTTTTAAGTTTTTATATGGATTAAACTTTTTTGTTGTTGCTGCTGTTGTAAGAAACTGATATGTGTTCCACACTAAGGATTCATCATTGGCTTAATGGAGGAGTTTCATTTCTAGATCCAGAATGAAATGTGGAAAGATAAGAGGCAATGCCTTTTAACATTGCCTAGGGTTTATCTCTCTCAAGTTGAGCAAGGGAAAGATTACTATCAGAAAAGGGAACAGTTCATGTAAGAGAATAGCTATAAGACAAAGTGTCAGGGAAACAGAAAAGAAATATCTCTTTGAGGAATCAGTACACTGTCTGGTTTATGGAAAACAAAAACAACCAACAACCAACAGAAAGTGGAAACTGAAGCAACATTTTTTTCTCTTTTTTTCATTAGCGTACTGGAACCTCCCTTCTATTGGAGAGCAAAATAAATTTTTTCGTGTTTCCATTAAAAGTAGCAGCTTATAGCTGCCAACAATGCTTATTGTGTATGATATAAGAAGGCTCATGTAATCTTTGAAAATATGTATTTTCTCTATTAATGATTCTAATTATTATTTTCCTTCAAGTATTTATGATATGCATACTAATCAAGATTCCCTCAATGAAGTTGCATGAAGTATAGTAGACTCGCAGTTAGGATTTTGCTTCATGTATTATTTCCATTATATCAGTACTTTAGTATGATATGATTGTTGTTGGTTTGGATTTGGATTATCATTTCCAGTGGCGAGAAAGACAAAAAGTCCTTACATTACTATGACTGACATCTCAAACCAACTAGAGTGGGAAGAATAAAAACCATTTTACTTAATTCGCTAATGCTCACAGTAAGAGTCTGAAATTTGGTGGAATTAAAGCTCTTTTTTAATAATAGAAAAAAAATTAAATCCCTCTTTTCTAACACAGAGTAGACCAAGGAAAGAATCCAACTGAGCTAAAGCACTTTCCCCCCTCTCCCTGGGCTGGACCACACAACAGAAATAGATACTCTGAGAACTGTTCTGGTGTTACTCAATCCTGTGTTCTGAAAGATTAAGAAAAAGAAAAAACCTCTTTTTCCCTGAACCAGTCATCAACACACAAAGATAATACTTCATCTGCTTTTGAAGTTTCCATCTTACAGCAGAAAAGATTGATTAGTAAATAAACTACATAGTAATGTGGTTTTGGGGTTTTTTTGTTTGTTTTTGTTTTGTTTGGTTGGTTGGTTTTTTTGTTGTTTTTTTTTTTTTTTAAATATCAAGATATCTATATGCTCAGATATCTTATACAGGTATGAACTTAAAACTGAAAAAAAAAAGTGGAAGGTACTTAGAACAACTTGTCTTGATTTTGTATATTTTAATTGAAATGAAGCACCCGTGGAAACTACCTCAGAATTTCACGTCAAAAATGTCATTAAATTTTGTTGTCTGGACATTAGTAAGTCTGAAAAGTCCTTTAAATATTATCATGGTGAGAAGAGAGCTATAGAAACAATTAAAATTTCAGTAGTGTAACAGTTCTTTCACCTACTTGTGCTGGATGCTTTGAAGCTCTTATTTAGGGGATATGTCATATTCTGATTAACATTTAAGAAATACGCAATACATTTCAAAATAAGGTTAAAGTGTATTCTCTAAAAAAAGTGAAGAAGTATCAAAGCTACATTCATGGAAAATCTGTGAAAAAACTTCAGTAACCAATAATAACATTATATATCTCTCCAGTATCTATGTAGTAACAGATACCACACTCACTTGTTCAAGTGAGGCATATGTAATTCTTTCCCTGACAGGTCATAATCTCGATTTCATAAATCTAGACTCTTGCATTTTAATTTTCTGCACTTCTGTATGTTACAAACCATAAACCTTAGCTTCTATACAAAGGACCTTCACAGGTCATTAACCATTATTTTTCTGCAAGGTTCTCAGATTGTTTTTATTTTAATATTTATATATAATTCTTGAAGAGTCATGTTGAAATTCATTCCAAGCACTACAATTAAAAAATATCCCAAATATTATTCTTATGCATTATACTGAACTGCCACTCAATATTCTAAAGAAGGCCTGAAGTATATTCAATAAGAATATGGCTCCTTCAAAATAACAAAAGTAGTAGAAATAATAATAATTTTAAAACCGATATTTGATTGGGTGATTAGTTCATCAGCTACAGTTTTATCCACTAATTGTCAGTTCTCTTACTATTATGGACTCCATCAGAGGTATGAACATTTATCTTCTGCTGGCAGAAATCATTACTGTATGAAGAACTGTGACTAGGAGGGAGGGTCTCTTTCTTGCAACCACAAAGTTCCACTAAGCAAACAGTTAGCATGTGAAGATGGTTGCATTTTTCAGTCCACTGTATAACACTGCATTAAAGACCATACTCAAATATTATTA
Organism: Pachyramphus minor; assembly: GCA_013397135.1. Lineage (NCBI taxonomy): Eukaryota > Metazoa > Chordata > Aves > Passeriformes > Tyrannidae > Pachyramphus > Pachyramphus minor. The sequence goes on from VYXB01001006.1 coordinate 98,723, forward strand.
AGATGTAAAACCAGTATATGCAGCATACAAATATTAACCTTATAGTTGTCAATATGCTGAAGTGCATGGAGAATTATTGTCAAGAGTACATTTGATATGACCCTGCAATGTATATAGCCAAGGCCCCTAACCAAAATGAGTTTAATTCTCCCATGTAGTGGCAGTCATAGTTAACTTCATAATCATAGTTCAATTCTTAGCTTTGCTTTAATTAAAAAGATTCTCTTTTGTACTTGGTATCACAAACTACTGCCTGTGTTTCTTCTTTAGGGGGAGTTTGCTAATAGATTAGATGGCACATTGTAAATGCTATTTGGTGACAATTCCGTTTTTCTTTTTGTTAAAGGTGTACAGGTGTTTTCTAGAGATAGAAGACTGAAGTAAATGGCTACAGGAAACTTCTACAGTAAACTGGTACTCTTTCATTCTGATTGTCAGTTTTCATGTAATGTTGATGGAATAAAGATGAAATGCATTTGAAAGTAAGTCATCACAGCCAGGCACAAACATATTAGTCTAGTTTTCTCAGTATTTGTGCAAAACAAACCAGATCTAAACTTACATAAAGTTCTCTCTTCCTGTATTTGCTTAGTTTTGGGGAAAATATCGTCTGAGACTCTCAGTCTTTTAGTATGCTTTCGTGTAAGGGTAAATAAATCCCTAAATTTCATTTGTCTCTACAAAGCTGATAAGTACCACTTTAAGAATTAAGGGGTTAAAATTCAATTTTATCTGTAGAAGGAAATCACGGAACAAATTTTTTTTTTTAAAAACTGAATGTTGTGATAGTGATTTAATTTTCAGGCTACTGTAACTATTGAAAAGTCACTAATACTAATAATTGCTAATAATTCTTATTCCCTGACTTTGTGAAATGTATATGCATAATTGCATAATTGCAATGCTAATTAGAAATCTTATCATGCTACTCTGTTATTCAGAGTCATGGTCTTGTGAAATTATTCTCAAATGCATAGTTTACATGATACTTTCTTGTTAGTCAAATGAAATTTTCCTCAGAGAGATATGGGATGTATGGTTATGTGCTGTAACTCTTCCCTCCACCTCTCCAAAAGCACAGTGTACTGAAGCGTTTGCAATTGTGCACTGTTTATTTCTAGACACTACTGAAAATAATTGTTTTCTAGTTAAAAATAAGAAACAGTTTGAAGTTTATTGAGGTAAAAGTTATTTCTTTTCATACTGTACTACTTTTAGCAATTCTTAGAAAATTTATGTACAAGAGCTGTTTTTACAATTTCCATTTAATTATTCAAATGTCATATTTTTCTGACTTTGTTAAATCTTACCTCAATTATAATTCATAGTGCAGTTTTTTAACTTTTCCTACTGTCAAATGAAGACAATTTTGCTGACAATAATTTCTTAAAAATATAAGCAACATATCTAATAACAACAGTAGCAGAAGAGACCATAAAAACATGGAAACATAAACAATAGCACTGTATGTATGAGAAAACAAAAAATGTAGATATTTGAATTGGGAAGTGTAGAAAAAATGCTCCAAATCCTTTTTATAGAAACTGTCAAATAAAGGACTTTCATGACTTGCAATTCAAAGGTATTTCAAGACTCAACATATAAGATTGAAGCTGATGTCAAGAACACTGCACAGGTAGAAGTTCTTTTCAATGATTATTTTATCATGTATTAAATATGTAGTCTTGTAAATATATAAATAGTTCATATTTTTCTCCATCTCACCTCCTATCTCCTTTAAAAATCCTCTGAAAAGAATCCACTGAAGAATAAGAAATACATAACTTACCCATCTTATCATTAATCAAAAAAAAATTAGCTTAGAAATAGAACCTGATGTGCAGAAAGACATTTTAATTGAATTTACTAACAAAGAAAAATATCTTAGTGGCTTCATTGTCATAAACCCTTATAAAACTAAATAAATTAAAAAGATTTGTGGTTTTTGTTTGTTTTAATTCTGTGATTTAAAATTAGAACATTAAAAGATATATGTGTCAGGGCACTAAAATGTCAGCATCATATTCTTACTATATATTTAAGAGAGGTTGAGAAATCAGACATTCCAATCTAAACATGCTGCAGAGATATGTCAGCTGAGGTACTGAAGCTTGACCGCATTTTAACATAGTGTCAGACTTAAGCTACTTAATTCTGTGCAGTGTTGCCTCAAGAACTTGAAAATATTTTGGCCTCTGTATGTAAGCATGAGTGATTCTTTGCACTGTAGTCCACTAAGCAGTGGGGACATTTCCTAAGTTTCTTAAATGTCTTTGTGTTTACAAGGCTGGGACCAAACATGAATTAAAACTTTCATTTCAGTAATTATGTGCACACTTTACACTTGATCTTGATTTTCATGAAGTGTTTTTATTCACCTGGTCCTACATTGCTACTACTACTACACACTACAGATGAAGCAGTATTCTGCACACAGTATTTTACTGTAGTAATTAGCAGGATTTTCGTAAGAACAGTTTCTAAAATGTTATTTTTAAAGTAAAATTTAATATTTTATTTGGTACCAGAGTAGCCGTTGTCCAAATAGTAACATAAAAAAAAAATCACTCTATCTATTGGTAGTGTTTCCTTTGTGGTTGCAATTACTACTACTACTACTACTACTACTACTACTACTACTAGTACTACTACTACTAAATAGTAGAAAAGGATTTGTTTTATCAATCTTGTTAATAATTTCTAAAAAAATGGTGATTTTTGATTGCAATATTTTCATGAGGATCAATTTGAATTAAAGTGTATTGCATAAACAACAATGAACAAAAGCATCATTTGTAAATAATCTAAACTGACAGACAAACATATTTATGGTCAGAAGTTTCCCTAAGGTATATTGATGATGACTGTACGATTCTCTGAAAGGATGAATATTCTCTCCACTTTATAGGACTATTCAGTTATGATTTCTCATGAAATCAATATCAATTAACATCTTGAAGCAATGTGAGTTGCTAATATTAATGCTGAAAAAAAATAACATTTTGCTAACTTTCAAAATGCTAGTCAAAATGGGGCACAGCAAAACTTTCAGTTTTCTAATAATGATATAACTGCATAATGAAATGCTGAGGGAAAAAAGTTTAAAAATTAATTTATTTTCTTGTTTGTGAATTGTGTGTAGCTCAGCATTTCACCAGATATTTGAAAAGTCTCGTTAAATGAAGGAAAATAGTACTTGATTTGCAGATTTTTCCACAACCAATCTGCGGAATTTTTCAGTATGGCAAATGTGGAATTTTCTTGGAGATAATGTACAGATCAGGTGGATTTAGGATTGCTTTCTGACTGGTTTCTTGATATTAAATTTAGAAAGAGTCGCTGTAACATATAGCTTCCACCAAATCTTCCCACAGAGTTTCAGTTTTCCTTCATCATTCACATAATTCTCAATGGAGAAGTATTTAATCCGGATTCGAATACATTCTTCAGTACATTTTTGGTAAGGTGTTCCACTGCATAATTCTTGCTGGCAAAATACTGCACATTTCAAAAGGCCAGGTGTGGTGAACTGAAATTTGTGTGCAAACTGGTTCATAAGGAAAGCAGGAGGAAGTCTCATGCTGCGTTCCTAATTTAGGTGCCTACAACAGTGTATTGTGACTCTGAGGCTAAAGAAGGTATCTTAATCCTAAATCACAAATACAGTCTTATTCGGGTATGTTAACGTTAGGTAATTTCAGACTGAAAATTTAAGCATGACTTACAGGATATGTTAACTTTCTTGCAGGATCTCTGCAGTAGTAAAAATTAATAAAATTAATAAGGTAAGAAACTTTGTACAGGAGAAAATCTTCAGATTTATTCAGTCAGGAATAGTTTTGCCCTTTATTTATAATAGTTATTTATATTTTCTTTTATAAAACTTTATAGATCAATGTTTTTTCTTGTTAACATATTTTTTTTTGCAATTTAAATGAATTTAAATGAAGGAACTACTTTTCCTCATAAATAACACTTTCATTATTGTTACTGGGTATTTTTCTTTTCTATATGATAACATTTGTGCAGCAATTATGTTATGAGGAGAAAACAATAACTTTAAATTCTATTTCTGTACTCATTTTTAGTAATGGACTTGGCCTTATATCCTTAATTAGGTATCATTCATCCATTACTTTGATTTTTTATACTTACAGTGGTAATAGTCTGAGGAAGCTCTGAAGTTCAACATTCGTTTTCGTAAATATTTACTTGCAAAACAGCTTGCAAGGTGACCTCTATGACTTTTAGCAATAATTCTGTCTTGTCTTAAACACCAAACTATTAAAGTTTGCATAATATGAATACACTTCAGCATATCTTTCAGAATTATTTCAACGTAATGTGAAAGCTAGTTCAGTGTTTGTTCATAGTTAGCCATTCACATAACACCTACTAATCTTTATGAACAGCACAC